>JARHVA010004051.1:382500-507500 GCA_037957365.1 Torreya grandis | reverse complement strand
CATTATGTTCTACCTCTTATAACCAATGTTCAAAATCCTCTTGTTACACCCATAACAAGATCACCAAGCCTTATCACTTCCCAAAGTAACATGGTTGAAACTAATTAAATTTATAATCTAGATGGTTCCTAATTATTCAAAAACCTTGATGATAATACTATTTACACTCCTCACAATAATGGTGGATTTACCAAGATTTGATCTTCTTCTATCACACTTAATACAACTAACACTAATGTTGGGAATCTTCCAGATAAAAATAATCCTCCTCCCACCAACACTACCAATCCCCCTCATATTAACACTAATATCCCTCCTATAAAAACTAACCCACCTATTGATACAAGTCAACTTATTTCGAAATTCATACATCAAATGAACATCATGAAAATAACTAACACCTATCAAATGATGAACATGCAACAATATTTATTACATAAAACTAGTCAACTACCTCAAGTTATCATGTCTCAACCAAATCAAAATTGTGTACCTCTTCTTAGATATTCTAATTGGAATATCATCCCTCAACCTATAATGAATAAAAAAATGCTTCAACATCTTCAAAATGAACCTTTATCCCCATTTATTACATCCATAGATATTGGAAACATTTCTCCAACTGTCACATATAATGGGACTAAAGACCCTACTATCTTTCTTAAGTCTTTTGGTAATCTCTATAAGGAATGGGTCTAAAATAGAACCTTTGATACCACCAATATATTAGACCATTTTTTTTTGGTGATGCACTTGAATGGTATAACCAAATTCCTAGAAATAACATCTCACAACTAGATGGTTTAGTCAATGTTCTAGTGAAGGAATTCTAACATGATGAGCTTCCTGAAAATTACGTTAGACATTTTATCAATGCCAAATAACTTCCTAATGAATTTTCTCATACTTTCATAAAATTATGGAAGTCTCTCACTGATAAAATGGACCATAACATGAATGATGATACTCTGATAAAACTATTTGTCACTACTCTTAAACCTCCCCTTCAATACAAAGTTCAAATCTTTTCACGTCAAACTTTAGAAGCAGCCTTAGACCAAGTAAAAAGGTAATACTTTCTTATGACTCAATTTGAAACACATCAAACAAATACTAAATAACTTTTCCAATCATTTTCTCATAACAGTGATTCATTTAAGCCTCATCAACCTCAAAGTGAAGCACCTATTTTAACCAATTTTAACCCAACCCACCCTCCCTTGAGTCTAGAACAATTAAGAGGAAATTACCACCCTCTAAACCCATGAGCTTTGATCCTTCCAAACCTCATCCAATATGGTACAATATTGATAAGTTTTATTGGTGGCATGCTATCAAAGGTCATTATCATGAGTCTTGTTTTGATCTTCACCATTTTATTATTTCTTCCTTTCTTGGGCCACATTTCAATCCTCATACTCTAAAAAAATAACATTATCAAGACTATATTCAAGCTTCTCAAATTCAATCTCAAGAACCACTAATTTTATTCAAACCATAGTTGAACCTTCTTCTTAAACCAATAAGGAAATGATAACTAACATGAATAATTTTAAACATATCATTGTATCCATTGAACCTCAACCTCTTATTCATGATCTTATACTACAACTCATAAAATAAAAATCCACGAAGATGCCAAAAAGCAAAATGTGAAAAAAAATAAGAAAAAAGCAAAGGTGGTATTTTGTGAGGAGGGTCAAGTCCTATCCATGGTATTATACTACAAACTCAAAAAATAGAAACCCACAACTACCACACTTGATGAGTGAAATTCATGTAATGGGGACCATTGCTTCTCAAGGAGAGAGGAATGATCTAAGAAATAATTTAGGTGATGGTTCTACTCTAATTGATGATAGAACTTTTGGGAGCCATAAATTTTGCACCGTAGCTCCAATTGACTCCCCATTTGAACCATTAGAAAGATAAGAATGAGGATAATGTGGTGAGATGGCATGATATCTACTTAGTGGGATTTTTTTAAACCCAATTGAAGTTCCCTAAATTTCAATTTTAGTAGTGTGTCCTAAAAATAGTAAGTTTCTAAAAATAGTAATTCCTCAAATTTTATATTGTTTTAAATCATGTAAGTTGAACTACTTAATCTCCCTCGATATTGGTGACCTTACACATCCTCCTCCTACTTTAAAAATATGTATAAATAATATGTAACCCAAAATGGAAATCAGACATCTCTTCCTAGAGATAAGAATATAGTTGTATTATAATCTTGAGTAATAAAACATCTCTTCTCATAGAATTCATTGTTACTATGTTATTTTTGTGTTCTTGAACCATCTGTCAATCAAAACTTCTAAGTTTTGGATCAATGGTACTCACAAAAATCATGATCTTTGTACTGACCAAAAAAATGAATCCCTTTAAGACATGGCTTTAGTATCGGCCAACTGATCATATTCACTTGAACCAATATTTAGAACACAAATTAAATAGGCTCACCAAGGTCACTATAATTTTGGGCTATGGGTGGTCTTATCCTTGGAGGAGGAGCTAGAAATTAGTTTTTATTTTGTGGTAGTTGGTTTTATGGAGGTCCTTATTGAATGTATGGATGATGTGGTTATTGAGTGGTTAGAGGACTGGAGTTTGCATCATTTGAACATGGTATGATTCATTAACCCCATTGTCAACAACATTCTTATTATGGTTTTAAGGTTTAGGTATCTCATTATTATTAGATTGAGGTGGAATTGGAGCAAGTATCTGAATTGAGTTATACTTATGGTTCTAACCTTGATTTTAGTTTTGGCTCTGATTAGGAAAGGATAACTTGATTAGGGTTTTATTGACAAGAGCTTTCTCAATATGTATTCCTTTCATTATAAACTCTTCAAACATATGAGCACTTTGTAACTTGAGATGGTAAGATATCTAGCTATATAAGACCCTAGTAAATATCATTATCAACTATTTATTTGGTAGATTATGAGAAAAGTGGCTTGCTAGTACTCTATAATGTTATAAGTATGTGGAAAATATTTCACCAGTATTCTTTTTAGCTTGGACTAAATCTATAATAGTAATATCATAATTGAGATTATATGAAAAGTATTGTAAAACTTCTCTAAGAGATCATCAAAGTTAGGTACATAGTTATTTGGTAATTTGAATATCCATTCTAAGGCTTGTCCAGGTAAACCCCTTGAGAAGAGTAGAAACAAGTATATGTCACTATATGCCACTAATAAAGAATTATTTCAAATTATCTATAGGATTTGCTTTGCCTTTTTATTTGTCAAATTTATATGGCTCATAACTTGGTGTAAATGGTATCTTTAGGTACTCTATGTTGAATGGGTAAAAACATATCTCATCCAGTTTGAATTTTTTATTTCTTTTCCAACTTATATAGCTTCAACTTCATCCTTCATTTTTTGTAAATCTTCAGCATGGAAATCAAAGGGAATGTCATGTTGCCATTGATATTGTGTGGCTAAAGGAATATTAACTTGATTGAGGTAGGTATATTGTGGAATGTTAATTGAATTGGCTAGATGACTAGGTATGTGTATCTATGCATTATGGTTATACTGTAGATACAAAATACACTATTTTTGAAGCAAATTTTGGTTCAGGTTGGCTACATAACCCTTAATATTGAATTATGGATATATTAAAAGAATTTGGCTCTATATAATGTGTTTGTATTGTTGGGTTTGGGATTGAATTTGTTGCCTACTTGTTTAAACCTATTATATATAGGGAACATGTTAACTATATCCTTGTTAATAGAGGTGTTGGTAGTTAGATCCTTGTTGTACATGCATACCCATTTGGTGAAAATAAATTATTTCCTAGAACTTGGTACTTATTATATGTAATAACCTTATTTTTGGATAAATACTTGTTATTAGATTGGTACTTGTTGTTGAATAGGCAACTATTAGTGAATAGGCATTTGTTGTTGGTTAGGAAACTATTGGGGGTTTGGAATTTGTTCTTTTAGACCAACTGGCACTTTTTGACCAATAAGAATACATTGTTAGTTAGGTAAAATTAATGATTGATAAGGTATATTGGTATGTTTTTTATAGTATTATATTTTTTGTCACTTGTTTAGGTGGCATAGTGTTCTACACTTGTTGTGGTCATAAGATAGTTTTATTATTGGCTTGTTACCCTTTGTTGCACATTTGAGGAAGAAAGTTGATAAGGATTGGAGGTTTATTTTTGATTTTAGGAAATAGGAATACCTATTCCATGCTATTACAATCCAATCATGGTGATATTAGAAATAATCTACTTGTATTACTTGGTGGTGAATTAGACCCAGTTTGTTTTAATTTGGAATGCACGTGTGTTCTATCTGTAACATTTTTATTGATTTATTTTTTTGAGCAACAGTCTCTTCCATCTAAATATGGACATTATATATATCAAAAAATAATGTGATTAAGTTAATTGGGTCTATGTTTTAGCTTGTGTAGCTTGAGGCATATATTTATTGCCATGTTGATGGAGCTATCTCAATAAGTAATGTACTATAAACATCCCTTGCATTAAGATTGTGAGCTAGGTTGAGATAGTTTTGGTATGTTTGATGTACCTTTTCCATGTATTCATCCATAGGTTATTTACCTTTTGAAAGCATATTTTGGTCTATCTATGGTATTTGGACTAAATATTTACTATAAATTATTGATGCATGTTTGAATGGTTAAATTCAAGGCACGGTACTAGGAGTTCTAATCAAATTACTTGGACTTTCATGTGGAAATTTTTGTAGAAACTTGGATCCTAATTTGACATCTCTAATGATAACTTCATATTTTTCTATAGAAAATGATGTTCAAACAAGTAAAGATCATAACTTATCTATGTTGGAATCATAACATAGTATGGATCTTGTGGTTGGCTTTGTTTAATGTTAGGCATCATTTGAGTAAGGTAATGTGTCATTTGCTCTAGTTCTTCATTTGGATAAGGAGGTATAATCACCATATAATGTGCTAAAGGGTCATACCTTTTTTTAACATATGGAATTTTATAAGATGGATAGGGATCCATCTCATAAGATATGTCATCATACGACTCTTGAACAAAAGGGTCATCAGTCAAAAAGTTTTCATAGCTTGGATTATAAATAGTCCTATTACATGTGTAATGAGGCATGTTTAGATCCATAGATAGGTTTTGTGAAAAAATGGTCTAAATGTAACAAAAAACTGAGGTATAAAAATAAAGGACCTTTATCTCCATAAAAGAGGCATAAATAGATAAACAACTAAACTAGGCAAAGGTAGGACTAAAAAAATAATGAACTTGGTCAAAAAATTGATACTGATTTGCCTAATGGTGGTTATAATAAATGAAAAAAGTAACACAAAGGCTCAAAATTAGTCTATGGATAAAGTACTAATTTTCCCAAAGGAAATCATAATCAGTGATGAAAGTGACCCGATAAAGTAGAATGATTATGAACTAAGATCAAAGGATAGCAACAATTTTTTGAAAGGTAGTTATAATTTTTAGTGTGAAAAATAAGCCTAGGCTCAAAAATAAAGAGCTCAAACAAAAACTTGAAAACAAGATAAACTAAGGCAAATGTCCTAAATGACATTTGTTAATTGGTTTACTAAGACTTGATATTTGATTCATGATAAACTATTAGAACAATGAAACTAAGACTCTCATAATTCAGCATGACAAACTTCAAACAAGGCATATGGTAACAACTTGGCTCCAAAGGATTCTCCAAACAAGGTAAAAAATAAACACCAATCATTAGGTTTAGACAAGGGGTTTTTTAGATCAAATAGGAAATCAAACCAAGTAAGAAAATCCAAACACAAAAGGTAGACAACTTAAGTCCAACTTAGATGAGGCTTTGGTGTATACCTAATTAGTTTAGGATTTTCACTTTTAAAGGTTGAATTTAAAATTTAATGTGAAAATAATTTAATGTTCTAAATCAAAAGAGATAGACCAAAAATAAGGAACATAACTGTGCATCTAAAATAAGAGAGGTATAACAATGGATTTTTTAGGATTTTTAAGATATTTTACAAATTTTTATAGGTTTTGAAACTATTAAAAATGTTTTTGGAATTTTATAGGCATCTTAATTCAATCAATAATTACAAGACACATAATGGTCCAAATCACAAAATGGCAAGAGCATGAAAAAAGTGTGATTGAGCTGACCTCAACAAGAATTGAGCAGTGCATATATAGTCTCACAAGACCTCAAGTCATTATAATTATACCTTCATAAAAGGCATCTAATTAAGTACCCAAAAGTTCTAGATAAAGGAAAATGACAAGGTAAATGGTAAAAATAATGGAAAGATGATGCAGTAATGCATGGTATAGGTGTTATCCCTAATTTTCCCATAGGTAATTATAATTAAGAAACTATAGAAAAAGGTTAATAGTACTGGCTTACCCATAAGTAGTTATAATTATTGGCATGAGTTGGGACCGTAAAAACAAATGAATGATCCAATTTATAGGACCAATGTTATACTTCTTTCATATAATGCCAATTAAACATGTAAGTCTAAAATAATTAATGGAACTAAATCTGTCATCAACCACTAAATGTGCTTGAAGTAGAAATGAATTAGAACCAAGGCTAAATGTGATAGGTGGGGTTAGGTAAAAAGAATTAATTTGAAAAGGGTTAAGGGTATTTTCGAATAGTAAGGGATATAGTATAAATAATATGTATAATGTGACATAGCTTAGACAATCCTTATTGACAATAATTTGAGTCCCTCAAGTGTAGAAACATTTGAGGTGTATTATGTTCATTGGGTCATCAATTTCATCTCTCTCTATTTTACCAATCCTATATACTCTAGAACCATAGTTTTAAACAACTACATAGGGCCCTAACCCATTTGGTTAGAACATTCCCTTTTTATTGGTTTCAATGTTTACATTTTTTTAATTCTCTTTTAACATTAGGTCACCAAGATCAAATTCATGATGCTTAATGTGCCTATTAGATTGGGATTTTAATCAGTATTAATATACTTGGATATTATTTATGGAATCCTAGTTTTTACCATCATGTAGGTTTAAATCCTACAAGTAATCCACTCTGTAGTCTTTGTCATGGATAATGTGGTATGGTATGCCTAGAGGGTGTTAAATAGATACAAGTGCCAATCACAACTAAAATCATTGATAATATTTTTTCAGAATGTTGATAATGGTTTTATTAGAAGCTTCATCTTGGTCATTGCCTTCCAGATAGTAAGTGGTAGATAAAAAAAATTTGATGTGGTATTAAGAACAAATAATTTCCACATTTTTGTTCTTTAATGATCTACCATTATTAGATATAATTTTAGAGGGGATGCCATAATGACAAATGAAATGGTTGAATATAAACTTTGAGATCTGATTATCAGTAACATATGTGAGGGGGATGGATTTCACCCACTTAGTGAAGTTTTTGGTATTAGTTAGGATGTGTTTATGGACATCTGAGGATGTGGTATTGATCTTCTTTATGAGGTTGAGTCCCCATGTTGATAATGACCATGGTGTTATCAATGGTTTGAGTGTCTTGGCTAGATCATGAATTAGATTAGCATGGTTCTGGCACTTGACACACCTCTTTACATATGTAATTACATCCACTTCCATTATTAGCTAGTAATAACTAGTATGCAATAATGTTTTGGCTAAGATTGGTCTACTGGTTTGGGCTCCACACACTCCATGGAATTCCCTCAATGATAATCTTAATTATACTAAAGGAAAATAATGAAGTAAAGTTCCATCATATCTTATATGACAAAAGGTTAGACCAAGTAGGGTATAGCGAGAGGATTGATTTTTTTTTTACATGACAGATTAGGAGGCATGGTTTGGTCTTAAAGATAGGCATATATGTCTGAGTACTGAGGAGACATAGGACCAATAATGTCACAAACCATATCACTGACTAATTATTCATGTGACAACGTTAAGAAATGTTAAACAAGAAATTGATAATCCCTTGATTTATCTATGATTTGGATCATGGAACTAATAGTGGACATAACATCAATTGTTATGTTATTGGCCTGAGGTATTCTCTTAAATTCGATGTTGGAAATATACTATTTTAGAGTATCAACCATCTCATTATAGGGTACCAAATCTCATCCTTGGTCTGTTACTAGTTTGTGACCTAATTAATGATTAATATAGAATCAACATGCATTAGTAAATGTTGAATGTTCCATTATATTGGTTGATGAATCCCTATAATGGGCACTTCATAATCGACCATGTTATTGGTACATGGAAATCCAAAACAAAAATATTTGGGAATGATATCCCCTTATGTTGTAATAAAAAATATTCCATCACTTGATCTACAAGCTATAAATGATACATCAAAGTACATCTTCCACTATTCAACCTCAAGAGGTACATCTACTTATTCAACGATCATAATGGCCTCATCTATAAATCCAAATATAGGAGGTTGAGTATCTTGAAGAGAATATTTAATAAGATAATCTATGAGTACTTACCTCTTAATGGCCTTCTAGTCGGCATATTCAATTTCAAACTCACTCAATTGCATGATCCATTTTGACATACAACCTTGTAGATCTTATTTGGAAAGTAAATACTTAAGTGGATATAATTTGGTGATAATAATGGTCTTGTTGTTTAACATATAATGACATAATTTTTTGGATATGAACACCGTTTCTAAATAGGCTTTTTCATTTGGTGTATAGTTATGTTCATACGTGACCAATTTTTGGCTTATATAATACACAGCATGCTCCTTTTCCTATTTGTCATGTTGTGCCAAACGTGCCCCCATGGAATTCTTGATTGATGATAGGTAAAGTAATGGCTTGTTTGGCATTAGTGGTAACAAAATAGGTGGGTTGGAAAGATATTATTTAATCATATAAGATGCTTTTTATCACACTTCATTCTAGGAGAATGTAACACTTTTCTTCAACAAGTGCATAAATGGATGTCATTTGTTAGTTAATTGGGAGATGGAATGTCTGGTAGATTGAATATTTCCCTGCAAACTATAGAGCTTCTTTTATGGTAGATCATGATGGCATTTATGTAGTTAAAATAAATTTAGTTGGGTTAACTTTAATGCCCCTTTGAGAGATAATGAAACCTAACAATTTACCATAAGTTATTCCAAATACACATTTATTCAGATTAAGTGTGACTTTATACTCATATAGTTTTTCAAAGATTCTCCATAGTAGGGTTGGGTGATCAGCATAGGTATTTGATGTACCCAAGATATCATCGACATAGTCCTCAATAATTTTATGCATCATGTCATGAAAAATTATTGTCATATATCTTTGGTAAATGGTTCCAACATTCTTAAGTCTAAATAGCATCACCTGATAACAAAATGTTCCCCATGGAGTGGTAAATGTTGTCTTGTGCTAGTCTTTTGATGCAATTATGATCTGATTATACCCTAAAAATCCATCAATTATAAAAATCCTTTCATAGAAAACCAATGAGTTGACTGTCATGTCAATATTAGGAAAATTTAAGTCATATTTCAAGAAGGCTTTATTAATATCTTTGAAATCAATACATATTTTAATACCTTCTAGTTTCTTGATTACTAGCATAATGTTTGAAATCCACTCTGAATAGTCGATCAACTTGAGGCATTTCACATCTAAGATTTTTTCAATATTTTTATTTACTAACATAATAATATGAGGATGCATCTTATAAAAATTATATTTGATGGGCTTGACATCAATATGTAGAATTAGATGGTGTACAACCAAGTTGGGGTCCAAACTTGGCATGCCTGAATAAGCCCATGAAAATATGTTAATAAATTCTCTCAAAAGGCTTGTAAAAGTTTCACATTCCTCCTTAGTAGGACATGTCTAGTTTAATCTACTTTTGGTCCTCTAGAGTCCCAATATTCACCTCTGAATTATTCTCCACAAGAAGTGTAGAACCATCATCTAGAATAGTCAGTAAGGAGTTGAATTGATTGTAAATGGCAATGTTCTCTAGATAGACTTGCTCATATAATACTCTTAAGTATGAATAATTATAATCTCCTAACTTTGAATCAACCATGATACAAATAGTTTATGTAACTCTTGAACAGTCTATATAAAAGCTTGTTGTTCATCAGTACTAATATCTGATCCTTAAATAGACTAAAAACAATATGTCTATCATGATTCATAGGAAGAGGGGTGAACATCCCCATCTAATGGCACCAAAAATTAGTTTTAACCAAGATATTGGCCTCTCTCTTTACTTTTTCCTTGGTCAAAAATGACCCAAAAGAGGTTTTCACTTTCAAAAATTAATGTTTAATTTTTGTTTCATTTTGGCTAGGGAAGTTCAACAACTCTCTAAAGTAGGTAGCAAAATACAATCTAATAGCAAAGCCCTTCTTTTTATTCTCCAATATGAATGTGAATACTTAATTTTAGAAGGTATTATATAGACTCATCATTTTCAAAGTCATCTAATGGAATTATTGACTCTTTCTAGTCCCGGTCTCTTAATTATGCATGGTAAAGGGCTAAATGTGAAGGCTAATAAACATGGATAATGGTGTAAATGGCATGGGAGTTAAACAAATTTGTACTAGTAAGGTCATCGTAGATGTTATAATCAAACCCTGCATTGATATTGATATCATCATCACTATTCATTGGTGTTGGAACATGAATAAGGTATGTGGGGTCACCCTTAAATAGTTTAAATCCAATACCATGGGTTCTCTTATATTTGGTCAATGAGACAAGTTTAATCATGCCTTATTTATATAACTTGAGGCCTCTACCTTCATAATTTAGGTGATCCATAATCTAGTTGGGAATAGGATACTTGGCACTTTGGTAAAAATCATCCAACTCATAAATGTAGAGACATGAATCATCTTCTGCTAAGTGGTCCTATTCTAGGCTAGAGGCCAGTATAAAGATAATGGGTTTATTTAGCTAATATTTTACTTTGGTTTCTCACTACATACGAGTATTTTTGGCCTTAGATCTCCCATGAGCATTAGGAATTTGGGGAAATTTGGAAATATGGAATGTATTATGAGTATTATATTATCTGAGACCTTTGTTAGTTATAGAGAAGTGGTTGGAAATTTCTAGTGGATGCACGGCTGAGGTAGAAGTTAAGTTATTTGGGTCAATTTAATTCACTTTTAGGCTTGATTCCATGGATTTTCCCATATCAAATATTTCTATATCTATTTTGGGTATAAGATTCATGACAAAATGGTAGTTGTAGCTTTTATACTCAACCTAAAGGCATTTACAATACTGATATGGTTGAAGATCAATTGGTATAGTCACTTCCATTTTTGAATGTGGAAATTTTATACACTAATACAATGTAAAAGGAATATCCATGATTTCATGAGTCTAAGGTCAACCCAATAACATATTTTAAGATAGTTATAGGTCTAAAATATGGAACATAATATCATGGGTCAATGGCCCAATGACCACTAGGAGGCTAATGGTACATTAAGATTCCTATTATGCATTATCACATGCCTTGATAATGATGGTATCTTGTTGTAAGTTGATTGGTGTATATCCAAGGTGTTTGACCAACTTTATAGACACAATGTTGAGAAATAAACCATTGTCTACAAGGACATGTCTAACTCTATGGTTCATTACACTAACTTTAATGTATAATGGGTTATTATGTAGATGGCACAAAGAAGACATATTTCTTTGCTCAAAGGTAAGAGATTGGCTAGGGGCCAAGTGTCCTACCATGGGTTGGAATTTATCTAGAGTGTTATCATCTAGCATAAGGTATTAGTTTAAATACTCATTCAAAATATATTTGTGTATGGTAGATATACACAACAAATCCATGATGGATATGTGTGTTGGTGTCTTCTTTAGTTGTTCCCCAATATCATAGGTCTTCCCCTTAGTTTTTTTAATTGGTTTATTTCTAATATGCATGAAAGGTTGATTACGTTCACTTGCAATAGTTGGATACAGTCCTTTGATAGTGACCCTAGATCATCAAGGTGCAATTACAAAATATCGATCTGTAACTTGTCTTTGGTAGTTGGTTGGGTAGGTAATGAGGCTTGGAATAATTATTCTTAGGTGGTATGGTTCTTGATTATTAACATGGCCTATAGAAGAATCACTGACATAAGGAGGTTGGTAAGCATTGATCAAAAAATAGGCATGGTTAGATGAAGGTCTTAGTGTATACACATAATATTTTCAAACTTTTATCACTTACAAACACTTTATATCTTGTAGGAATCCATTGAGTCTTAATCTCTCTGACTGCACACCTTAAGGGGTACACTAAAAAGGGGGATGGAAAACCATTGGTGTTTCTCAATTATACCCATTCTAGTCATTGTACCCATTAAGATACTATTGGGTAGACCATTGGTCATAAAACCATTTACCCTAAACTTATGCTTCACTGTTGTACCAATTCTAGTCATTTGTCATATCATTATCATGTTTTTTACTAGCTTGACCCCCTTTCACCAGTTGACCATACTAGGTTGATTAGGTTGACCCTATATAGTTTTCATCCTTTGATTACTATATAGGGTCGATTGGGTTGACCCTATACTATTTTTGGGTATTTTTACTTGAGATTTTTGTTAGACCTTCGACCGACCTAGCTTGATACCTAGTGAATTATCTTCTAAAAACATACAGGGTCGATTGGGTTGACCCCATATAACTAACATATTTGTAAATATTTAGGGAAAGATCTACCTATATATACAAGTTCATTTCCAACCATTTGAAGATAGATAAGTGAAGAAGAAAAAGTGAGAAATAACATCTGATTATTGACCATTCTACTTGAGTAATAAAGCTTAAGGTTCCATACTTTCTTTGGAGATATAGATCTTATCTTGTGGAGAAGTATTTTGGATACATAGATAGGTTGTGTATCCTAGAGCTAATTTGTATTTTGTATCCTTACATACCACAAAAATCTCTTGTAAAACACCTTGGTGAAGGGAGAGATTGAGTCTTGGTAGGTTTTTCTTCAAGGTAAGTATTCCTAACTTTATTTCTCCTTTATAAGAGTAGATAGATAATGCAGTTGTGCTTCTCTCCCATGCATTAGGATTACATATACATTGATGTGAGTATATGAATTCTATGCATGTTTAGTTTATTTTATTTTTTTTCTAACCCCCACTTTATGACATAAGCTTTGGTGTGCATTAGATTAGATTTACTTTCTTGTTTATTCCAATAGACTAGACATTAATCCGAGGAATCTTTTGGGGTTGTTGCATGGTTGTGTTAGACTGTAGACTTTGACACCCTTCCTAAAATGGTGTATTGTGACAAGTGATCCCCTAATCAGGTCTAGAGGATCCCCACATTGGTCATGCTCCCACCTAAAAAATGTATTCCAAATCAAAAGTGTAGGTGTGCTCTATCTTCTCCAAGCCATGATTGATTTATAAACATGATGCATTTTTTATTACATACATTTTGGTGAACTTGATGTGAACTAACCCTTATAATATTTGTTCACTTATTTTTTATTATTTTATCATTCTATTTTCCATATATTTGTATTACTGGGTCAACTCTATCGATCATATATCTTTTTTTGCCTATTTCTTATCTCAGATATAGAACTAGGTGAACCTAGTTGACCTTGTATTCCTATTTCATCAACTTCTAACCTCTATTTACTATACAAGATCAACCTAGTTGACCCTATACTATTCTTAGACCCTTTCCTACCTCTATTTGCTATATTGGGTTGACCTAGCTGACCTTGTAGTATTTTAGGCCCTATTTTCTATGTTAGGTCAACCTAGTCAACCTTATACTATTTTTAGCCTTCCCTATTTGCCAATTTTGTCCCTATTTTCCCATCTAGCCTTCTGATATCCAATCCTTCTTGGTATCATGAATCTTTTTATCAAATTATTTCTTGATAGTCTCAACCCATTCTAAATATACATGAATTTTTCTTTCTTACCCTGCCTATCCACCATAGAAGATAACTCTTTATGGTGAAGTTCTTCATAAAAATATTCTCAATATCAATCTATCCCATATCGTATAGTCAATCAAGAGAATCCTATTAGATAAATCCCAAACCATGAAAATCATGTACCTTATAGTGGTTTTACACCTTCTAAACCTAGAATTTGTAAACTCATCAAACCATCTACATCAAATGTTGGAACCTCACATTGTGTTCTACCTCTTACAACCAATGTTCACAATCCTCTTGTTACACCCATAACAAGATCACCAAGCCTTATCACTTCTCAAAGTAACATGGTTGAAACCAATTAAATTTATAATCTAGATGGTTCTCAATTATTCAAAAACTTGGATGATAATACTATTTACACTCCTCACAAGAATGGTGGCTTTACCAAGCTTCCTTCTTCTTCAATCACACCTAATACAAATAACACTAATATTGGGAATATTCCACTTATAAATAATCCTCCTCCAACCAACACTACCAATCCCCCTCATATCAACACTAATATCCCTACTACAAACACAAACCCACCTATTGATACAACTCAACTTATTTCATAAGTCATACATCAAATGAACATCATTAAAACAACTAACACCTATAAAATGAACTTGCAACAACATTTATTACACATGACTAGTCAACCACCTCAAGTCATCATGTCTCAACCAAATCAAAATTTTGTCCCTCCTCTTAGAGATTCCAATGGGAATATCATCCCTCAACATCTAATGAATAAAAAATGCTTAAACATCTTCAAAATGAACCTTTAGACCCATTCATTGCATCCATAGATATTGAAAACATTTCTCCAACTATCACATATAATGGGACTAAAGACCCTACTATCTTTCTTAAGTATTTTGGTAATCTCTATAAGGAAAGGGTTTAAACTAACACCTTTGATACCACCAATCTCTTAGATAAAACTTTTTTTTGGTGATGCACTTGAATGGTAAAACCAAATTCCTAGACATTCCATCTCACAACTATATGGTTTAGTCAATGTTCTAGTGAATTAATTCCAACATGATGAGCTTCCTAAAAATTACATTAGCCATTTTATCAATTCCAAACAACTTGATAATGAATTTTTTCATAGTTTCATAAAATTATGTAAGCCTCTCACTCATAAATTGGATTATAACATGAATGATGATACTCTTAAACGTCCTCTTCAATACAAAGTTCAAATCTTTTCACCTCAAACTTTAGAAGAAGCCTTAGATCAAGTAAAAATGAAACACTTTCTTATAACTCAATTTTAAACACCTCAAACAACTACTAAATAACTTTTCCAATCATTTTCTCATAAAATTGATTTATCTAAGCCTCCCTAACCTCAAAGTGGAACATCCATTTCAACTAATTTTAACCCAACCCACCCTCCCTTGAGTCTAGAACAACTTAAGAGGAAATTACCACCCTCTAAACCCATGAGATTTTATCCTTCCAAACCTCATCCAAAATGGTAAAATCTTGATATGTTTTGTTGGTGGCATGTTGTTGTGATCTTCACCATCTTCTTATTTCTTCCTTGCTTGGTCCACATTTCAATCCTAATAGTCTAACAAAACAACATTATCAAGACTATCTTCAAGATTCTCAAATTCAATCTCAAGAACCATAATCAAATCAAAATCAACTACCTAATGAAAAAAAATAGTCATTCCATACTTATACCTCATCCACTAATTTTTTTAAAACCATATTGGATCCTACTTCCTACACCAATAAGGAAAGGATAACTAAAATGAATAATTTTAAACATATCATTACATCTATTGAACACCAACCTCTTAGGTCACATAAACCAAAGGAGTACCTAGTTAAAATGCCTACTCTAATGCATATAATACATGGTCGTCCTTTACCTCCTTTACCTCTTCATACCTATCCTACAAATCCTATGTCACCTTCAACATCCCAAAAATATAACAAACCAACACATTTATCTATCTGTAAATGTACCTACCAACCCAATGCAAATCATTTTAATGGTTAAATGTTACCTCACTCCACCTCACATGTTGTGGTATCTTATGATGCCCATCCCTACATCCAATCACCTATTAGGGTACCTTATGATGCCCACTCTTATTATAAAATGAATAATAATAAAAAAACCCAAGTTTAAGAAACCTTTCAAGACTTATAGACTTATATTTCACATGCTCATCTTTTATATATACATTAGCATAGATTGTACTTGTTCTTTTTGTCTCATGTTTTTGTGCAGTTTATTTCTTTTACTTTCACTTCATAAGCATCATTGTCTTCCTTTATGTTTTTTTTTTGTTTTTTTTCTCATTACATTTGGCATTTGGTTTCATTTTTGTCCTCATATATTTATTTTATCTTTTTTATGTTATTCTTTATCTTAGTAGCTTTATGACTATTTTTTCCCTTATTTAGTATTCACCCCTATGGGTTTCTCTTTTATGAGTTTTAAATATAATACCAATGGCATGAGCCATTTTCAATAATGATTGGTATAATTTATTACAGGAAAACTCAACCAATGGAAGGTACTCCTCCCACTTGTATTGTTGATCTATGCAATACATTTAAAGTAAATCTTCTAAAACTTGGTTAACCCTCTCTATTTGTCCATCTATTTTTAGGTGATATGCAGTACTAAAATTCAATTGCATACCCAGAGCTAAGTTCAAAGTCAACCAAAATCTGTAATTCATTCTTAGATCTCAATAAAAAATGAGCTTCTTTGGAAATCCATGTAATTAGTACACCTCTTTCATGAATATTTGCACAAGCATTGATGTATTATCAATAAAATTAGTTGGTATGAAGTGAGATACCTTAGTTTTTTAACTACCACCAAGGCCATATCATGATGGTTATATGATAATGGAAAACCTTGGTCAAATTCCATAATAATTACCTACCACTTCCATTCTATTTTATCATGAGGATATAATAATCCTATCGAATGCACATGTTCAGCCTTCACAAGCTGACATTACAAACACTGAGATACAAAATATATTGCATCTTTTTTAATCCCTTTCCATAAATAGAGGGGTCTTAGCTCATCCATAAACTTATTTAATCCAATATTACCTAAATAAGTGGCATTATATAATTCTTTTATCACCGTGCTCCTCAAATTCTCTTTATCAGGTATATACATCCTACCATTATACCTCAAAATACCATCACTCTCTAACTTAAATACTTTAAACTTGGGATTGTGATCATCCTCTAATAATGCTTGATTAATTTATTCATAGAATTCATATCCAAGGGATCATTTAACTACCTAATCATGAAAATTACTCCTAATAGTAGCTAAGGTTACTATGTACCTTCTACAACTTAGGGCATCTATAACTCTATTTTCCTTACCCTTAATGTAATTAATATCAAAATCATAATCAGATAAGATTGCTAACCAACATCTTGGATGTGCCTTCAAGTTCAATTGGGTAAAGATATACTTGAGTCCTAAGTTGTAAGTCTTTAGCTCAAATGGTTTTTCCAATAGATAATGCCTCCAAACTTAAAGGGCATTCACTATTATAATAAGTTTTAGATCATGAGGGGCATAATTTAACTCATAAGGTTTAAGCTTTCTAGAATATTATGTTACAATTGAACCTTATTACATATGAATTATTATAATTCCATCCCCATATGTAATAGTAATTACTGAGAACTGACCATTTAGATCAAGAACTCTTAGCACAAGTGCCAAAGTAAGCCTCATTTTAGCTCTTAAAAAGATTTCTCACACTTTTCTGACCAAAAAAAACTCTAACTCTTCCATTAAAGATATGTAATTAGGTTATTTATCTTTAAGGAATTTAGAATAATTTTTTTGTAATAACCTACTTATCCCATATAAATTCTCGCCTCATGCATATTTT
Organism: Torreya grandis; assembly: GCA_037957365.1. Taxonomy (NCBI): domain Eukaryota; kingdom Viridiplantae; phylum Streptophyta; class Pinopsida; order Cupressales; family Taxaceae; genus Torreya; species Torreya grandis. Next base: position 489,630 of record JARHVA010004051.1, on the reverse strand, counting down.
TAGGCACTAGCCATTCTATTATATCTCTTATCTTCACCAAATCAACTAAAATTATATCTAAAGAGATAATGTGTCCTAAATATTTCTCTTTCCTCTATAAGAATGAACATTTGGACAATTTATCATATAATGTGTACTTCCAAAATAGTTGCAAAACCAAATCTAGATGCTAAAAATGTTCTTCCTCATTCTTAGAATATATAAAGATATCATCCATGAAAATTAAACAAAGTGGTCAATATAATTTCTAAACACACTGTTCATGATATTTATAAATGTTGTTGGAGCATTTTTTAACCCAAAAGTCAATGTTATAAATTAATAGTGCCCATACCAAGTTCTGAATATTGTTTTGGGAATATCTTCATTTTAGATTCTCTATTGATGATAGCCTGCTCAAAGATCAATCTTAGATAAAATTATTACCCCTCACATCAGATCAAAAAGATCATCAATGTGAGGTAACATAAACATGTTCTTGATTATTTCTTTATTTAACATCCTATAAATAATATACAAGTGAAGAGTACCATCCTTCTTCTTAATAAACACCATTGGTGTACCTCATAATGACACACTCAGTCAGATCATCCTTTTTGATAACAACTCCTAAATTTGAGCTTTCAACTCAGCCAATTCTATTTGTGTCATCTTATAAGGTTTCCATGACCATGGTTCAAATCCAGGTATTATGTCAATCAAGAAATCAAATTCACATTTCAGTGGTCATCTCGATAATTCCTCTAGAAACACATCTTAAAAATTCCTAAGAAATGGATAATCCTCAATGGATGGTTCCTTAGAGTCCTCTATCTCATTTATTTTAATAATAAATTTCTAACATCATTTTCTCTAAGTCTTCTTAAGTTGAATTATAGAAATTTTTGTAAGCTTCATCTTTATTTTCTCACTATGAATCTATGTTTGATTTCCAAAATCATCTTGACATTCTACCTTCTTAAAATATCAATAAACCTTAGCTTTATGCTTAGCAAGCCAATTTACTCCTAGGATCACATCATATGACCCTATAAGTGCAGCATATATATCCACTATTATAGTGAATTTAGGTAACCTGATCTCTGCTTCCACTAAGCACTTATCAACCTTAACCTTTGATTCATTCCCATACTCTATTGAACATGCATTTTCCATAATCCTAACATTTCTAGACAATTTATTAAGAATTCTAAGAGTAATAAAACATTCATTATCCCTAGTCTCAATCAAATTTAAATTAGATGATCAAACAAAATACCTTTTAGTTTAATATGAGAAGCTTGGAACTCAGCCTGATGATTGTCAATAGCTACATGAATCCTCTGTTGAAAATTTCTCTATTGTAAAATAGAACCCGTATTCTTACCATCTAATTTATTTTAATTACACTCTTTAGTATAATTATCACCTTCATATATGAATCATCCTCCAGGTGGTCCTCTCCTATCTGACTATTGGTTCCCCTTGAAACTATTTCTAGGTTTCTTATTTTCTAAGCTACTATTGAACTTAGCATTCTAAATCTTAAACTAGTTCTTGGAGTCTTCACTCCTCTTCTTGTTCATCTTTTTAAAAGTCATTTTGGGACCTCCAAACTTATTCTTGAATTTATCTCTAACCTATGTAAAACATTTTAGCTTCTACTCTTGCTTAACTACCTTTTCAAAAACCTGATCCATGGTAGATGGCCCATGCACACCCACCTCACAACCAATTTGAGGTTTTAGTCCCATAATGAACCTAATTTTAAAACTCTCATATACTTGATATTAAGGTACATACTTTAGGAGCTTAGTAAATTGTTCTTAGTATTCATTCACATAAAGGTAACTTTTCTTAAGGTTCTAAAAATCCATCATCTTTTGATCAAAATATAGCTGAGAAAGCCACCGTGACCTAAACAATGTCATGAAATACTCATAAATGGTAGTGGTAGAGTCAAGGTTCATCTTGAGCTTCTTATTTATCCACCATGTTGTTACTTCTCTATCAATTTGATATGATCCCCATACTATCTTGGTGACTTCAAAGTAATTTCAAATCTTGAAATACTTTTCCATCTTTGTTAGCCACGCTTCAGCTCCATCTCCCAAAATGGTTCCATCAAACTTGGGTGGTTTCATCTTTTTCATATCCCATGTCATCTCTACAAATACTCGATCTCTTGCATCTTGTGGTACCTCCTTATTCCTATTCTCTTAATTATTTTCCTACTCAGTAATATGCTCTTCAGATTCTTCTCGAATATTCTTCTCAACATACCCATGCACTTCTTGTTATAAGGTCATGAGTTAGTCCTTAGTTTAAAGCATGGATGTGAGGATTTGATCAAACTTTGTAACCTTTTTAGTAAAAAATTAATTTGGATCCACTAGAAGATTAGTGTTTGAATTACCCTCACCTTTGGGTCTATCATGCACCATTCTTCTTCATAGTTAACAATAGAATGTGTGTGCATTAGTGAACTCATTAAGTCTTAGAGTTTAAACCTCAGTTCTTATACCATAATGTAACAACCCCATTATATTCTACTAAAAAAGAATTAAATATTTACTCTAATTCAATTTACAGATTTTAATATACTAAAATAATAGCCTAGTGATCTTTAACTAAATATATTAGTTTAATCTAACCGAAAGTAAGGTCAAAATCTAATATTTTTAGCTAATGATCATAAGATCAAGTATAATTTTGATTATAAAAATGAATATTGTATTTATTTTATAAGAGTATATTTACAAATTTAGTCACTGTTGATACAATGTTATAGTCAACTATTGTAATTGTTAAATATTAAAAAAAGTACAATTTCAACATAATGCATGGCTTAATAATGATTTATAATGATACAATTCTCCATGGATCATACAAGTTTAATTGAACTTGAATCATCTATAATAAATCATGAGTGTAGTCTTTAGTGAAGTATTGTTGAGGAAAGAGAGAGAACATCATCTGAGTGTTTTTCCACACCAACCACGGACCATCAATCCTTCGCACAATCTCCCAACAAGGGAAAGGCCCTACATTCATAGATGGGTAGATAATGATGTTTCAATAATAAAGAGTGACAACTAGAACCCATGTCCTGTAAGATAACTATTACATGTAGCATAACATAAAGAAACTCATTCTAACATGATACCATACAAAATAAGTAAACTAAATTAAATATATCAAATGATAATGTTTAATCATAAACACTAATTTGTCCAAAGTTTTCTTATATTTATTTGATATTAAGGATCAGTCAATTTTATACACACCACTCAATTAGATTACACCATATATTCATATTAGTGACACTAATTAAGTGAGTGGAATTCATCTCACTCACTTATTTAGGGTAATTAATACCAGATTGGTTTATATATTTAAAAATATTAAAACCAATAGACTTCAAATTAGTTTTTCTCTACTAATAGCTATAATATATGCTAATAAAATAACTTGCATTTAATCCATCAGATGCAACATAATAGTTCCAAACATTTAATTTATTTAAAGCATAATATTAGCTATATAAACCTATTTCAAAGTAGTCATACCATTTGGGTAAAACTAAGAATCATATTTCAAGTTTACTAAAGTATTTACATGCAACTCTTCACTTAATGTTATTCATCCATCTAATATTAGTTACTAACTTATCCAAAAATCACTTTATTTCCATAAACTTGAAGTGCATCAATAAGCTATTTGTATACTAACCAACGATAATATGGCTTACACTAATTCATAAATTATTGTATAACTAGAGGTTCCTTGAATTCATTGTATTCATATCTAATATTGACTTATAAATTCAAGTAAATAAAGGCACCCATCCATCTTTGTTATATCATATAACATTCTAATCACCAAATAGAATATGCATAACTATATATAATATACTTGATTTAGAATTATATTATATCAATGAGTCACAAGTATCACATTTATTTATATACATATTTGATCACTCATTTATATCACTAAATCAAATTATTTTCTAATATCAAATTATTTTAACAGTTTTAGGAATATTGGTGTATTATTATTAATTTAGTTAAAGGGTCTGAGTAGTAAAATAAGTAAAGTAATATATAATAATTAAGTTACTAATTTATATAAATTTTATTATGACTCTAACCTTTCTAAAAATAGTAATAAGAGTTAGAAAAACAAGACTTAGCTAGAAACTGACTGAGACAATTGAGACAAAGTCTAGAATTCACTATGCAAGACTAGGACACCATCCTAATTTAGGATATGGCCTTCATTTTATAATTATATAGGATTACCAAAATAGGACACTAGTGGCACTGGCACTGTAGTCCACCTCTATCATTATTGTCCAAGAAACTTGAGCTTTATAGGTTTTGTTCTCTATGTCTGTGTAACCCTACCTATGAAGTTTTGACTACCAAATGTTTGTGGAACTCCTTATAGAGTAGATTTTGTCTTCAAACCCTAGACTATATGATGCTTTGATAAAATTTAAGAAATAAGGGGGGTTAGTGTGTGTAAGATGCACTAAATGTGTATCCACACCCCTTGTGTGGGTACGCTACCTACATACTAATACTTCAAAGAGGGATCAAGCCTTATGTATTTCTCCCACTTGATGTGCTTTATGCAATAGTTTGTATTAAAATTCAAATGCTAAAACTAGGTGTGCTTGATGTAGTTAGGGACTGGTGTAAGAATTTGAATAAGCTTGTAAGTGTATTGGTTGGCTATATGTAGAGAATAAGGATTATTTCTTAAGTATTCTTACTTGTATTCTTGTTTTCTTAGTGATAATTAATAACCCTTTCCAAATGATCTTTGAATGGGTTTTTATAAGGATCTATTGGTCATCAGTTGAATGTGTTTGCATTAGGATGATAGGAGAAAGATGAGGAACCAGAAGGAATAGGCCATTGGGGTCAAAAATGCACTTGGATAGGAGTGTTGAAAGTGGATAGTAATGGCACTAGTTTTTTTGTCCAAGTTGGGCACTATTGTCCTTAGCTGATGGGACCTTGGGGGGTGGATTTGTCATGGAAAGAGTAGTCTGGTTGAACTGGGTTTAGGTCAGGAAGGCTATGAATGACTAAGAATCAGTGAAAAAATCCTATGAGTGTCATGAGAGCAAACAAAAGGTACCTATGGATTGGATGTCATTAGCCACACTCAAATTACTAATTTTCATATTTTATATGACTACATTTTACCACCCTTTATTTTAGTGATGTAGCAAAGCAAAATACTAGGATAAAGGAAAAATAGAAAGTGTACCTAAACTTACCTACAAGGGTGAAGATCATGAAGCTATGTGATGTTGGGTATGTGTAGAGAGATCACATTGTGAAGTATGAATCTGTAAGATAAACAAAGAGTAGATCATTTCTTAATGGATATGTTATATCTAAAATATGAACATGTAAAGCTAGGTAAGAGAAAGAGGAAGAAAAAGGAACTAATACACCTCACCAAGTACATGGACCAATACAACACTTATTGTGATGTTGAGTGATGTTGAGTGATGTTGAGTGATGTCGGATGTGTGTTGAACCAAGAGTAATATCATGAATAGATCTAAGTGCTCAATTTCCCATAAGTGGATTAAGAATGCAAAGGTTGGCTCTTTGGATCCATCATCACCCATTAAGTGAATCTAGGTGGTCATATATGTGTTGATCAATGTTTGGATTATGTCCTCAATCCCTCTAAATAGGTGGCTCAAGAATATAAAGGCTACTAGTATTTTAACTCCATCTTTACCCCATGAAGTGAAGCTATGTGTTAGGTTGTGGAGCTAAAAGCTTCACCAGGATGCAAACAGGAGGTTGCTAAGAGGTTGTTGAGTTGCAGAGTAACCAACATTGGTCTGATCAATTGATGTCGATCATATCCAGTGAGCAGAGCAACTGACATCGGTCAGGTATCAGCTGACGTCAGTCATCTCCAGCCAGACAGGGACCAACGTCGGTCGCCTATGCAATTCCAAAACTGCTAGTTCATGAACAGTTTGTTAACGAACCGGTTGTTTGCATGTTAAAGGCTAATTTTAGTCTTGAGTTGCAGATCTAGTTATTGTAATTGGATGTCTAATTATTATTTACATGGGATCTATATAATAGACTCATGGGTTGTATTGTAAGGTGTGCTAGAGTGAGAGAGCAAGGTTATCTCCTTCTAAAGAAAGAGAGAAAGGGTAGCTCCTCCTAGTTCTATAGGGGTGACGAGTGTGTATGATCAGGTAGATCTATGGGATAGCAAGATCAGGTAGAATATCCACTGGGGTACTAGTTTGGAGAATCATAAGGACTTGGTGAGACAAGGACAAGGGTTCTTTAGGGTGGAGAGATCTACATGTGTAAGTAAGGTCAGTTGATCTGCAAGTGTGTGTGTGAGAGAGAGATCTAGGTTTACAAGTGTGTAGAACTAGGTTGATTTACAGGTGTGCAAGATTAGGGAGGTCAGCAACACAATAGCTAGCAAGATCAGGTGAGATCTACTTAGAGTATGTTGTGTACTTGGAGTATGTGTGTATAGTCAAACTTAGAGTATGTGGAGTACTTGGTGGACCAGCAGTATTGTTACTGACTGGTGGACTAGCAATATTGTTACTGGTTGGGGGAGGTGAACAACAACTCTATGTTTGAGTTGATTTTTGGGACCATAATTGAGAGAGTGAGCTCTTGAAGAGATTTACTATTTATGCCCTAGAGGTGTGGGAGCCCTAGAGGAGTGTAAGGAAGAAGACTGTGGCATCTTCTTTGTTGTATTTCCTTCTGGAAGAGTATTAATACAATTGGGTATTATCTCTCATATTCTGTGTTGTTTTTGAATTCTAGTTACTTGTTACTTCTGGTTAAGTTCTGCATTTAGTTGCTTGTACATGGTAATCAATTGTGCTTCCTAGATCCTATCAAGTGGTATCAGAGTTAAGGTTACAGGGAGCAAGTTTGTGTTTGATTATAGGTCACTCTCAGGGGTTTTTGATTGAGTGGGAGTATAGCAATGGCAGAAGAAAGTACACTAAGAATGGAGGAATTCAAAGGCATGAATGGTTAATTACAGTGTTATGAAAAGAAAGAGCAGGTAAAGAAAGATTGTTGGTTGGTAGTAGATCAGCATGAAGGAAATAAAGAAGCAGGTATTGTTGCATGGATTGTTGCACTGGTTGCTCTTATATGTTCCTTGGATAAAGTAGAATCTTGGTTTATAGATTTTGTTGCCTCTTTCCATGCAACCCCAAATAGAGTATTTTTCCATGTTAAGGTCCATGGAGACTTTGGAAAGATTTATTTAGGGGTTGGTGAGCCTTGTCAAAGTATTGGTAAAGGGGAAATGCCACTGAAATTGCAGACGGGCAACACATGGGTGTTGAAGGAGGTCATGCAGGTCCCAGTCTTGGAGATGCAGCTAATTTCTATAGGAAAGTTGGGTGATGAGAGATGCACAGTAACTCTCACAGTGGACTCTTGGAATGTTTTCAAGGGTGCACTTGAATTAACGTGTGGTAAGAAAGTAGGTACTCTTTATCTATCTACCTATATTACTGATTCCACTTCTATTGCAAAGATGTGGTTTTGTAGGCTTGGTCACATAAGAGAGAAGGAAATAGATGTTCTTAAGTCAAATGGTAAGAGTTCAGCTTCGGAGAGCATAGACCGAGATTTCTGTGAGCAGTTGGATGCTACAAGAAAGGATTGGATTTATTGCAAGAAAAGGAAGTCTGGTGTATTTGACAAACTTAAGAATTGGAAAGCCTTAGTGTTCATGGAGGAGATGATGGATAGAGATTAGTCATAGGGGCTGGATACTTCTGAGCAGGGTAGTTTGGATAGGATTTTGATTCAAAGTAAGCTCGTGAGTAAAAAGTCATCACTCACAAGAAAACACAGGTACCAGCGTCAGTCAGGGGGAATCGACGTCAAATAGGTAGGCACCGATGTCAGTCATGTGCAAACCAAAGAAGTTAGTGGTGTCGGGCAGGTAGACACTAATGTCGATTAGGGAATTGGCGTTGGTAATCAGGTTAGTTGCATGGAACTAACATCGGTCAGATGCAAACTGGGTGGTGACTGACATCGATCACTGAAACAAATTTTAGGTAGACAGCAACCTATTAAGGAGTCTCAAATGCCCATGTGGAGGACTAAAAGTGTAAGTAAGCCCCAAATTCATTATTCCCCTTCTTTACATTACTTATTGCTCACTGATGGTCAAGAACTAGGAAGTTTTAAAGAAGTAGAGCAGGTAAGATCCAAGAAATAGTGGGAGCATGGCATGAATTCTTTGGAAGAGAACCAAATATTAGATTTGGTAGAGTTGCTAGCTAGGTTAAAGAAGAGAGAGAATAGACACGTGAGATGGAAAGCCAGGGTATATGGTCTTGAGGAAGTTGCAGGATAGTGGTATAGGTTTGACAGGTGTATGACAAAGCATGGCTTTAGTCAGTGTCATTGTAATCATTGTGTTTACTTTACTAGGTTAGATGATGGTCATGACATTATCCTATTATTGTATGTGGATGATGAGCTTGTTTCAAGTTCATACATGTAGGGTTTTGCTGAGCTAAAGGTAAAGTTAGTTCAGTGGTATATCATGAAGAATTTGGGAGCAGCAAAATTCTTTGGCATGAGTAATCCTAGAGATAGGAAAGATCATAAGTTGATGTTGTCACAGGTTGATTGTGCGAAAAAGGTAGTGGCGAGGTTCAAGATGCAGGGTGTAGAACTAGTTTGCACACCTATGGATGGACAGTTCACAGAACAGGGTCCCCAATCACATGATGAGGTTGAGTACATGAGTACTCCCTGATATTGCCCTAGTAGTGGGTGTTGTTAGCAAGTTCATAGCCAATTTGGGAAGGGAGCACTGGAAAGTGGTTAAATGGGTTCTTAGGTATCTGAGAGGGACCAGCAGTAGGTCGACATGCTATGCAGGGTCAAGTTCTTTTCTACATGGGTTTGTAGATGTGAATGTGGCAGGTTACTTGGATGACATGCGGAGCACCACAAGTTGTGTGGTGGTTGGTCTTTAGTATTGATCTTGAAGAGGGATACAAGCCAAGAAATAGATTAGATGGTGTACAGGTATAGGTATAGGTGTAGCTATTTATCTCCAAGTGGGAGATTGTTAAGTTGTGGAGCTAAAAGCTTCACCAGGATGCAAATAGGAGGTTGTTGAGAGGTTGTTGAGTTGCAGAGCAATCGACGTTAGTCTGATCAATCGATGTCAGTCATATCCAGTGAGTAGAGCAACCAACATCGGTTAGGTATCGGCTGATGTTGGTCATCTCCAGCCAGATAGGGACTAACATCAGTCGCCTGTGCAGTTCTAGAACTGCTAGTTCATGAATAGTTTGTTAATGAACCAATTGTTTGCATGTTAAAGGCTAATTTTAGTCTTGAGTTGTGGATCTAATTATTATAATTGGATGTCTAATTATTGTTTGCATTGGATCTATATAATAGACTCATGGGCTATATTGTAAAGTGTGTTAGAGTGAGACAGCAAGGTTAGCTCCTTCTAAAGAAAGAGAGCAAGGGTAGCTCCTCCTAGTTCCATAGGGATGTTGAGTGTGTATGATCAGGTAGATCTACGAGATAGCAAGATCTACTAGAAGATCCACTGGGGTACTGGTTAAGAGAATCATAAGGACTTGGTGAGGCAAGGACTTGGTGAGGCAAGGACAAGGGTTCTTCAAGGTGTAGAGAGATCTACATGTGTAAGTAAGGTCTATTGATCTGTAGGTGTGTGTGTGTGTGTGCGAGATCTAGGTTTGCAAGTGTGCAAGATTAGGGAGGTCAACAACACAACAAGTAGCAAGATCAGGTGAGATCTACTTGGAGTATGTTGTGTACTTAGAGTATGTGTGTATACTCAGACTTGGAGTACGTGGAGTACTTGGTGGATCGGTAGTATTGTTATTGACTGGTGGACTGGCAGTATTGTTACTGGCTGGTGGAGGTGAACAACAATTTTATGTTTGAGTTGATTGTTGGGACCGTAATTAAGAGAGTGAGCTCTTGAAGAGATTTATTGTTTATGCCCTAGAGGTGTAGGAGCCCTAGAGGAGTGTAAGGAAGAAGACTGTGGCATCTTCTTTGTTGTATTTCCTTTTGGAAGAGTATTAATACAATTGGGTATTGTCTCTCATATTTTGTGTTGTTTTTGAATTCTAGTTACTTGTTACTTCTGGTTAAATTCCGCATTTAGTTGCTTGTACATGGTAATCAATTGTGCTTCCTAGATCCTATCACTATGAACTAATATCGATCTAAAATGTCTATCGTATAATATGGATCTTGAAGCCCATGAATGTACTATGATCTAACAATGTTAACATGGATAGCTAAATGTATTCTAGAAACTAGGCCACTCTTGGCCACTCCAAAAGGTGGAGATTAGGCTTGTATGAAAACCACTATGAAATGTGGAAGTTAGGCTTGTATGAAAGCCACTCTAAAATGATGCCAACCACCTATAGATGGAATAAGGCATGAAACTACTGAGAATGCTTAGGTAATGTTAAACTTGAAAAGAAAAGAAAATAAATGTGCCATAAACATTATCTCCAATCACTGGTATTTGAAACATGGATTCTGATCTAGAAGTTATATCAACTATCGTATCTAAAATTGGAAGTAACAACCATCATATTGTGCATGATTCCCCCTATATATAGATTCTCTGAGCAAAAGTGTAATAATATTTGTTGTTTCTATACTGGTATGACTATGCAAAACTATAGTTGAACCTACTTTTCTACCTACTTCTAGAAAGTCTAATTTTTTTTTTTGGACAAGAGCATGCCAAAAATGAACACTAGTGGCATCATCACTATAGTCTAATATTGGTGTTATTATCTTAGGCTAAATTTAGTGATTGTTCTAACATTTTCACTATCTACCTGGTCTGTTCTATTTGGTTTGATGTCTGGTTGTTGTTCTGGGTATTCTGAATGTTATTTTTTTATTATTAGGAGCTTTGATCTGTGTGATAAAAACCTTGATTATTACCCCCTCTTCAAAGGGTAGGAATGAAGACCCTATAATAGATACCCTCAAAAAAAATATCCCTAAAAATGTATTATGTTATGAAGATACATGATATAGTAATGATAGTCAACAAGATATCTCAATATATAGCATGGTTTGTAATGAGAGATTGTTAGATCAACAGGGGTATGCCTAGATACATATAACAATGTAATAGCATGTGTAATGTAACGAATGAAAACTTGAACTCTGGTTAATTACTAGTTGTTAGTTATTAATTTTCAAAGAGGGATGGAACATGATGTCCATCATGGCATCCAAGAAAGCAAGATAATGCATGATGTGGAACATAGCATTGAAAATAATAGGAAGCAAACAAGCACATAAGGAAATAAGCAAGAATCATACAAGGGTGGCCAAGGGGCCAAGAAAATAAGTATACAAGGCATGTTCAAATGCCACATACACATACAACTGAAATAAGGTTGGTATGAAATCCATAATCACATGAAATAGTATAGGCAAAAGATATTGGCAAATGTCCTAAGCACACACATGAATAGAAGTAAAGGACATTGAAAAATATCCTAAGGCACATACAGGAGACAAACAAGAATTGATAAAATGCAATCACATCTAGCTATGCAAAGCAAGAAAGTAAAGCATGTAAAAATTGGAAATACAATCACATCTAACTAATCAAAGAAAGAAGTGAAGGTATGTAAGACATGTGGTACAAGACTAGGTATATGCTAAGAAACACACAAGCATTATATACTAATGAGATGGTGATAGAGTAATCTATATATGTGAGCAAATAATGTGCATCATCATGATAACTAGAGTGTATGGTGTATGAATGACATAACCTAGATGGTGTAGTCATGTAGAAGATTCCCCCAGTGGGTATGTATATCAATGTGTGTCTCAAATGTAGAAGTAAGATGCCCCCTCAATAGATAGAGTGAAGAAATTAAAGATCTAGATGTCATTTCACACACTCAAAGAAGATCAAGTGAAGCATGCTGATGTAGATAAATCAATAAAAAAATATATTAGAACAATATATGTAAGTCTATCATGATAGTAGAAATGTAAATCATGGATGATGCATACAATCAAAATATTTTTGGTGTTTTTTTGAATTATTTTCATATTTTTGTATATTGAAATATTTGAATGTTTTTGGATTTTTGATATTTTGAGCTATGTACAATCACAAGAAGACTATGTACAAGAGATACTGAGAAACTATGTACAGGTAATTTTGAAAAATTATGTACAAAACAATGTGTGAAATGAAATACTAGACATAGAATCTACGTGGATGTATAATATTCATTGGAATTTTGAGTTTATTTCCTTAAAGTGAGGTTATATGATGCACTTTAGGGCTAATATTTTTGGTAATAATGTATGGACCTATCCAATTTGGTTTGAATTTTCCTTTGATTTCTTCTTTGGCATTGATATTGCAAAGATTTTGTTTGAGAATGAGATCATTAACTTTGAATTCTCTAGCGTGAACTCATTTTTTGTAGGATCATTGTATACACTATTGGTAGATTTTGAGATGTTATGCTACTGGAATGCATGTATGGTCTAACTACTCGAGTTGGTGTAGATGTTTTTCATGATACTGGTCATTAGTGAGAATACCTTTAAGGGAGACATGAAGAGATGGGATTTCTAATTCCAATGGTAAAACTACTTCTATGCCATAAACAAGTGAATAAGGAGTGGCTCTTTTAGGCATGTGCATACTTATGTGATATATCCATAATGAAAATACTAGTTGATTGTGTCAATCATCTCCAAATTTGGTCATTATTTTACGCAAAGTGTTTTTGATGGTTTTATTGGTAGCCTTTTGTACAGAATTACTTAACAATTTTGTTCTTGAATGATGTTCCATTATCAAAAATGATAGTTGAAAGCAAGCCAAAACATGAAATAATGTGAGTCATGAGAAAGCTATAAATGTCCTCACCTATAGTAGATTGAAGTGGAATGGCTTCTACCCATTTGGTAACATATTATGTCGCTATGATCATGAACTTATGTCCATTGGTAGCTTCAGTGTTAATTTTTCCAATAAGATCAAATCCCCATAACATGAATGGCCATGGAGAGATAATAGGCTATAATTATTGTGATGATGCATGCTATATGTTACTATGTCATTGACATTTATCACATAGTTTTTCAAATTGTAAACATCATCTTCCATGGTGGGACAATGGTACCCTTGTCAAATAAATTTGTATGACATGGATTTTCCACTGAAGTGACCACCACACTCACTATTGTGTATCTGTATGAGAGCAATTTTGGCTTCTACTAAAGTCAAACATTGAAGCAATTATCCATCGAAGGATCATTTATAAAGGTCTCCACCAATGATTACATAATAGAGTGCTTGTTTATGTAACTTGCATTTTTCATTTCATGAAAAAGTGTATGGTGTAATAGATTTGTTTAAAAAGTTATAGATATTATAGAACCATTCTAGAATTATAGAACTACATGTAGTGGCTAAAATGAATAGTGTAATTAAATATGCATTGGATATTTATGGTGATTTTAATCATTTAATTGTGAAAATAAATTAATAGTCATTAATGTCGATAGGAATCAAAGATGTGGCACTTTCCATTACATTTATGTGTCAGTTGTCCTTTCTTAGTATACTTTCTAGAGAAAAGTAGTTGAACTATGATGATAAACATTGTACCATGTTTTGGTATGGGATAAGATAATCTTCTTTTGTTTGAGAGACATCATTTACTTGGTTGACCACAAGTTGGGAATCACCAAAGACTTGAATAGATCTGATTTGGAGGGATTGGGTGGCAAATAGACCTAAAATAAGTGCTTCATATTTTATGGTGTTGTTGGTGTAGGATAAATTTCATTAATATGAAATAGTAACCATGTGACTAGAAGGGTCAACAAAGATAATGCCTACCCCATCATTAGGTGTGCATCAAGAACCATTGAAGAACATGGTCCAAGTATCAAAATGAGTAGAATAGGTAGTGAAGCCATATCTAAATGTGTCACGAATAGAATTTGCGTCTAGGAGTGGTGTGGCTACCAAATGGTCTATAATAATTTATCCCTTTATTGATTTTTGGATAACTATTTTTTAGTCAAACTCTATTAATAACATGACCCATTTTGTGATGCAATTAGAAAGATGTGGTTTTTCGATGAGAAAATTCAAGGGATCTATTTTTTTATAACTTAAGTCTCATTATTTACCATGTAATGTTGAAGTTTTTGTGTGTACAAAATTAATGCTAGACATAATTTTTATATTGTGGGGTAATTTTTTTTGTATTCAACTATTGTGCGACTGATGTAATAAACTACTCATTCAGTGTGTTGATCATTACATTGTGCTAAGAGTGCTCTTAATATGTGGTCTTTTGTTGAGATATATAGTAGGAAAGGCCTATCAGGGATACGTGGTACTAAGATAGGTGGATTAAAAATATATTTCTTGATTGTGTCAAAGCTTTCTTGGAAAGCTTGGTCCTAGAAAAACTTTGTATCTTTCTTTAGTAATTGAGTGAATGATTGAGTTTTATCAATAAGTTAACCTACAAAATGGTGGATTGATTAGATCTTGCCTTATAGGGATCCAAGTTATTTTAAGTTTATAGGAGGTGGCATGTTGACGATTGCTTTAACTTTCTTAGGTTCAACCTTTATGCCACACTAAGAAATAATGAAACCTAGGATTTTTCCTGATGTAACTCTAAACACACACTTATTTGGGTTCAATCAAGAATTGTATTATATAATTATTTGAAATATCTTTTGTAAATCAATAGCGTGATATTGTCATTGTTTGGATTTAGCCAATATATCATCGACATAATCTTCAACAGTATGGTGAATCAAATCATGAAATATAAGTGTCATGATATGTTGGTATGTGGCTCTAACATTTTTTAATCTGAAAAGCATGACAATGTAATAAAATGTACCTCAAGATGTTGTAAAAGATGTTTTATCTTGATCTTTATTGGCAATTTTGATTTGGTTGTATCTTGTAAAGCCATCTATAAATGATAACATTTCATACCCGATTATGGAATCTATGATCATGTCAATGTTAGGTAAAGGAAAATCATCTTTTGGGCATGCTTTATTTAAATCTCAAAAATTAGAACAACACTAAATTTGTCTATTGGGTTTGACCATAGGGACTATATTGGAAATCCATTTAGGATGTGCTACTGATCGAATGAATCCATAATCTCTGAGGCATTGGATCTTGTCTTTGACCAAGAGAGCCACTTTGGGATGCATTTTATGAATTTTTCATTTAACTGGTTTAGAATCTGGGTATAAAGGAAACCAATGAACTATTATAAATATATCAATTCCTAGCATATCTAAGTAAGACCAAGTAAAGAGTTTAGGAAAATCTATTAAAGTCTGATGCATGTCTATATCCTTTTCCTTTCATAGGTCAGTAGCTAACAAGACAATGTGGGGATCTTGATCATTTCCAAAATTTAAATTAATTGTTTCCTCATTAAGCAATGTGGAATGATCTAATGTGTATGGGGTTATAGGAATAGTATCATTGGAATCAACTAGTATGTCTTAGGGAGAATCTAGATTTTATCTAAAGTATACATGGGCATTTGAGTGATGAGGAAATCTATTTTTATGATATAAATATGGGAGGTCCTCATATGCTCTGAGAAAATATAAGAGGGACTCATCGTTAGAGAACTCATCTAATGTGTATATAACTGGTGAAACCATATAATCAATGAGATCAAGATAGATCAATGATAATGTTGAAGTATGATTAATGGTGTGGTCTACCAATGTAAGGGTGGACAAAAATTTATATGCTTTAAAGCTACAGAAGAACGTTTATCAATAAAAAGGGTAAGTTGATATCCTAGTCCTTGCCTTCCATGTTGTGTTGATGCCTTGATAGGATTGACAATTCTATATTCATGCTTTCCAAGACCTTTGCCATGATATCCCATCTTATTAAGAAATTTAAGTGCAAAATGGGAAGTAAACTGGTGATTTTGTGTTAGTGTTATTACAGAACTTGGAATTCTCTAATGTGTTGCATGATCTAAGGGTACACTATAAGTAATGGGTTATGTAGGTATATTACCAAGATTAAAGTGTGGAATATAATTTTGTGGAGATTTAGCAACTTAGGAGTATTTAAAAGGTTCATTATTTATTGGGCATGTGTATATGTATCCTTTGTGTAAAAACTTAACACATTGATGAAGATTAAAAGGAACTACCCCATGGCATGTATCCAAGGTCATCCAAGTAAAATATTCTAACGAAGAGGACCTGGCATGACCTGGAACTGTGTAGAGAAGGATTTTGGCCCTACCATTATATCTAAAGCAATGGTACCCAATGTCTATCATTGTATATCATCAAACCCTCTAATATTCTTATATGATTTCTGCATGGATGCCATATATATGCCCATAGTCTATAAGAATGTAATATTACATATATTAAGTCCAAAACCACTATCAACTAAGACTCTTTTACTTGTGTTGGTTTTGTCTTGAACTTCTATAAATAATGGTAAATTTAGATCAATAATTGTCTAAGATGATGTGTCCTCATGATCAAAATAAATTACATCTTCTATAGTTTTTTAAGTGTTGACCACTGATGCAAAATAAGAAGGCTCTGAATCAATGGGCATAGAAGTTTGAGTGAATGGTTGATAAGGAATATCCTTGAACACATTGGATTTCTAAAGCAATTATAACATGGAAATTTTAGTTGGAATATTTCTCAACTGATCAACAATGTCATAAGCCTTGTGTAGATTTGCCTATGCAGGTGGGTTGGGCTTGGGATGGAAAGGAACAGGAGGGTGATGGGGCTCCTGACTAGGTGGAGGATGCATGGTAGCATGTTGAGTAACAGCTCTAACCACATTATCTACTATTTATATAGGACTAGTAGTAGCTATGAGAGGAAAGTAAAGATAATCGACAGGTTGAGGTGGTAGAGGGACAAAGGGTGTCAACTAAGCTCTTTAACGATGGGTAGTGACCTGAGGAAGAGTAAAATAGACCATGCAATATGACTCAGCATGGGATAGAGGCTCTAAAGGAGGTGAGCCAAGAGGTATCTTAACACTTTTAACAATAACTCTCTTAATACCATCTCATATTATGAAAAGTAAGCATGAAATGCAAAGAATGAAGTTATATATTAACATATGGTAGACTTCATCATTCATGTACATAATAGAAAAATGGTCTCATTATTTTCTTAAAATGCAAGAAATATTTGAAAATAAGTGAGATGGGACCTAGTAATTTTAGGTGTAAGGCGATACATCAAGAAGCAAGAGGACCTAGTATATTCAGCTAGGGTTTGAAAGATGATTAATTTGAAAATTAATATGAAATTTTGAAATTTAAAGTGAATTTTTGAGTTAGGTATGCAAGGGTAAAAAATCAAAAATTTATTGAAAAAATTGTGATTTAAAGAGACCTAATAGATGCAACTAGGGTTTTGAAAAATAATTATTTTTGAAAATTACTATTGAATTTTAAAATTTGAAGTAAATTTTTGATTTTAATATGTTAATAAAAAATAAAAAAATTAGTGGAAAATTACTATGAAAATATCAAGACCTAGTATAGGTAACTAGGGTTTGAAGAAAATTATTTTAAAATTACTACAAAATTTTAAAATTTAATGTTAATTTATGTTTTTATTATGTAGGTAAAAAATCAAAAAAATATAGGAAATATCAGTAGAAAATTTACCCTAGGGTTTCTAAGGTTTTTATACACAAACGAAGTAAGTCGAGTTCACCAAATATTTTAACAGTTTTGAGAATATTGGTGTATTATTCCTAAATTAGTTAAAGGGTCTAAGTAGTAAAATTAGTAACAAAATATTTAATAATTAAGCTACTAATTTGTATAAATTTGATTGTAATTTTAACCTTTCTAAAAATAGTAATAAGGGTTAGAAAAATAAGATTTAGATGGAAACTGACTGAGATTATTAAGACAAGGTCTAGAATTCATTATGCAAGATTGGGACACTATTGCAATTCAAGATTTGGCCTTCATTTTATGATTGGATAAGAGCACTGAAATAGGACACTAGTGGCACTAACATTGTATTCTACCTTTACTGCTATTGTCTATGAGACCTAAAACTTTTAGGTTTTATTCACTATGCATGTGTGACCCTGCTTGTGAAGCTTTGACTACTAGATGTTCGTAAAAACTCCCTATAGAGTAGATTTTGTCTTTAAACCCTAGACTCCATGATGTTTTAACAAACTTTGAGAAATAATGGGGGGAAGGGGGGGTTAGTGTGTGTAAGATACACTAAACATGTATCCACACCTCTTATGTGGGCATGTTGCCTACATACCAATATTTCGAAGAGGGATCAAGCCATATGTAGTTATCCTACTTGATGTGCTTTGTATAGTAGTGTGTATAAAGATAAAAATACTAAAATTGGGTGTGATTGAGGTGGTTAGGGACTAGTGTAAGGATTTGAATAAGCTTGCAAGTGTATTGGTTGGTTGTATGCAGAGAATAGGGAAGATTGTCTGAGTAGTCTTACTTTTATTCTTGCTTGCTTAGTGATAATTTATAACCCTTTATAAATTATCTTTGAATGGGATTTTATAAGGACCTATTTGCCATGGGTTGAATGTGCTCACATTAGGCTAACAAGGAGAAGAATGGGGAACCAAAAGGAACTGACTATTAGACCCAAAAATACACATAGACAGGAGTACCAAAAGCAAACAGTAGTAGCACTGATGTTATTATCCAAGTTGGGCACTATTTTCCTTAATTGATAGGACTTGGGGGGATGGATTTATCATGGAAAGAGTAGTCTAGTTGAGTTGGTTTTAGGTTAGGAAGGCTACAGATGACTAGGAATTATTGAAAAGAAGCTTATAAAGGTTATGAGAGCAAGTAAGAGGGACCTATGGGTTGGGTGTCATTAGCCACACTCAAGTTACCAATTTTTACATTTTATATGACTACACAAATAAAGAATAAACTTTAGTTATATGACTATGTCTAAATTCCAAACAACTTGCAGACTAATTAAGTACCCTAAAATAGTACACAGTCATAACAAACCCAGTCACATATATATATATATGAAAGGATATATTTTTTTATATTTCAATAGGTTGTAAGAATTCATTATGTGGATACCTAATACCCAACTAAGATTTAAATTTAATATAATAATTGTGTTATATATCCATAAATCTAACAAATATTAACTTATATATATCAAATGACACATAGTCACAACTAGAAACAACCATGTATATATAAACATATTTTAATATAGGAATGGAATTTAATAATACTCCTACAGGTTGAAAGAAAAATTTCCTAATATAAGCATAAATGTATATAGTAGGTTTACTCTACCATAACATATTTACAAGTAAGTTAATCCTTATTCATAATCATATAAAATAGGATTTCATATTTTATATAAATTAAATAACTAGTCAATAATCATTCACCATTTAAATTTTCCTCATGATTCAACTCAATATAAACATAATTATATAAGCAAATAGAAGAATCATAAACTTAAACATAATTGTGTGTGTGTGTGTGTGTGTGTGTGTGTGTGTGTGTGTGCATATATATATATATATATATATATATATATATATATATATATATATATAACCACATATATTTATACTTATAGAATTGTATAAATATATAGGGTTATATACTTATATTCTACAGGTCTTGGGCAAGTTATTTGATGACCTATATATATATATATATGAACACACACACACACATCTTATATATATATATATATATTCTACAGGGCTTTGGAAAGTTATTTGATGACCTATATATATATATATATATATATATATATATATATATATAGGTCATCAAATAACTTGCCCAAGCCCTATAGAATATATGTATATAACATTGTATATTTATACAATTATATAAGCATTCCAATGCACAAGTTTTATAATAAGAATTATTCCAATCTAATATAACTTTGCTCATAATGGAAACCCTAAGGTTGAAGTAATCTATATGAAGTCATTCAACCTATCTACAGGTTTATAACTTATTGTTTCACTATAATATTTCCACCCAGACTAATCTCATACATAGTCGTGCCCTACTTTGGGTTTAATAACTTGACCCGATTTATCTTAAGTATAATCCAATGTATATATATAAATAGTGAATAAAATGATTCATTACTATTGCTTAAAGGTTGAGCTTAAATCAAAGATAGATTTATAATAAAACTCAAATTAATAAATCCATTTACTCATGAGTTTACCCTAGACATCCATGGTAGGGTTTTTCTACCTTCAAAAACTCTTGTAGTTAAGTCTACACAACTCGTTTAAGATTAATCCATTTTGTTAGTCTTTGTATACTGCCCAAAAAAATTTACATTATAACTTAGTGAATTTTATTTGTAAAGAGTTTAGTAAACATAGCCATTTTGAACTAGGGTTTTTAGAGTCATATACTTGGATTTATGGATGGTTGATCCATCCATAGTGCCAAGTATATAACCTTAGTTTTCTACAATTTCATAATAATGAAAAATGAAAACCTTAAAATAATTTACTAGATTTGTTGAATTAATTCATATAATACATATATGAATTTAATCAATAAAATCCTACCTAGTAAAAAAGATCATAGTAATAACAAATTGGTAATGCTCTTTCTCAATTCTCCTCGAACCCTTTTCTTTTGGCTTCCTTCTCTTCATGTGTCTATCATGTCCCCTCAGGCATATCTTCCTCCATATTTTAACCTTCTGCATGTTATTTTCTTACCAAAGAAAACCCCCAATTTTTTTCTTAGAATTGAATGTGATAATAATGATCTCGATGAAATATCAATGCATGTAAAAAAAACTCACAAAATTTTTGAGATTGACTTAATGTTTTTTTCATTCAAATCCAAAATGAAGTGTTTGTTTTTTAAAGTGGTTCAAAGAGCTCAAGTCAATGTCAAATAAAACCCTAATTTTTCAAACCTTCCTCATAATAATAATAATCATTTAAACATTATAACTCCAAATAATATTGAATTACCACCATAATAATTTAAACATTATAACTCTTATCACAATAATCATGTCTAAATTAAATTATAACCACACTTTGCTAACTATTCAAGCTAACAATCAACTAACATAAAACAATTAAGTTTCCCTTTTGTATAGCAATGTATTTGTTATAACACATATGCCCCACATTCACATAATTTGTAATCATTCATAGAAGGAAATATCATTTGCAAAATTATTCATACAAATCCTAAATACAATAGTAACAACATATAAAGGATCCCAAAACACAAGTTATGGCAACATAATCTCATGAAATAAGCAAAGTAAGAAAACATATAAGAGTCTAAATCTTACACTTACAACACGTAACTATATTAAAATACAGAAATCATAATAATAATTGAAATCAATCATAAGTTATTTATATCAAACAATGATTAAAAAACATATTCTACTATGTGTGGTGTGTGCAGGGTTACTGATTCTCACTCTATCATCAACCAAATGCCTTTATCTACTCCACTCTCTCTAGTGATGCTCTCCATCCATCATAGTCTAAGAGATGAAAGATATCCTACATCCACCTTAGAATAGCAAAGGTAGTTAGTTTGAATTAATATAAAATCCATAATTTACTTTTCTAATGAACTAAGTAATCATGATCATTATGTACATAACATGTAAGTACAACTAACTCAACAAGTTAACTATCATGAAAATAAGTAACATATAATTGTCCATACATCAGTATATAAAATCCAACTTATCAAAAGAGTATTTTTTGTAAAAATAACCATAAAATCAATAAATCAATAGGTTATCAAGTCTTGAGAGGAAATTAGAATGTATCATTAAGTGCCTTTGCCTCAAGCCATCTTTTAAAATATTCTATAGTAGTTAAAATATATCAATGTCCAGTAGAAAAAGGTTGATAAATGTTAGAAATAAAATCAATTCCCCATTTAGTAAATAGTTTTGCAAGAGTTACAAGATTTAAAGGCATTTTTGGTAATTTATCTCTGCCAACAAATAATTGAAAAGACATACATGAACGTATTAGCTTATAAGCATCTTAGAATAATGTAGGCCAATAATATCATACACATAAAATTTTATACACTGTAGTTTTTGTTGCATAATGACTGCCACAACTTCCTTCATGACATCTCTTAAGAACATTTTGAGTTTGATCTTGGGTTAGGCATATTAATAATACACCATCTCTATTTATATAAAACAAAAAAAAATTAATAAACAAAATTTTAAGGCTTGACTCTAAAATATATTATTTGTCAATTATCAAAATTATTAGGATAGACCTAATTTCAAAAATAATAAACTAAATCGTTATATCAATCATCTTCAGCGAACAAACAATCTCAATCATTCATTTCATTTCTAAACTTAAAGTTTTTTGAAAAATCAACAACCTTCATGATCTGAAAATATGGTTTAGAATTTAATGAATCATCAACAAATAATACCAAAACATTTATGCTACATGAAGCATTCTCAACTAAATGTTTTTTTCAAATCATTTCCCTTTATAATTTTTTAGGTTTTAAATTCAAGATCAAATTCTTGTATTCTCAAAATCCATTTTGCTAACTCTTATTGAATGGTTAGTTGTTTCAAAGGATAAGACAAAATAGGAACATTAGATCATACAATAACATTATCTCCACTAATAAATAATGAAATTTGATTAATGAAATAACCAATGATAAAATAAATTTTTCAATAAGGTACCTTGTTTTTGTATCTTTCAAAACTTGACTCAGATATCTAATAAGTTTTTTTATCATTGTTTTCATCAATTTAAATGATTAAAACACATATGGCTTTGTCTGTTACATTTACATAAAGAATAAAAGGTTTAGATAAACCAAGCTTAGCAAATACAAGTGCACTTGTAATGGAATTCTTAACATTATTAACACTAGAATCAGCGCTTGCATCCCACACATATGATTGATTTTTATTTAATAAAATCTATAAATAATTTGACTTATCAACAAAGTCTGATATAAACCTATGTATAAAATTAATTTTTCCAAAAAAATATCTAAGACCAAACTAATCTTTAGTTGGTAGCAGTGCTTTAATCCCTTTAGTTGGTAGCAGTGCTTTAATCCCTTAGTATGTTCAGAGTCAATTTAAATGCCATGTTTAAAACTAATATGATCTAATAATTTACCTTTAATAACACCAAAGACAGATTTCTTGGGGTTAAAAGAAATACCATAATTTATACATCTTGTGAAAACTACATGAAAAGGATCTAAATGCTTCTTTATCTTTTTAAAATAGACCATAAGGTCATTTTAGTAAATCTGAATGACAATGTCAATTAAATCATCAAAATCTATATGCATAACTCTTTGAAAGGTAGCACCTACATTCATGAAACCAAAAGGCAATCTAATAAAAGTAAACTTTTATCTTCGAGTAGTTAAAATCGTCTTATGTCTATCATCTAAATTAATGAATATCTGATTATAATAAGAAAATTCTTCAAGTAAAGACATCTTTTCAGATATTACAACTTGTTGCAAGATTTGATTGATACTTGAGAGATAAAAATTATCCTTTATACTAGCCTCGTTTAAATCTCTAAAGTTTACACATAGTTTAATATCACCATTCTTTTTACGTATGGGTACTAAATTATCTACCTGTTGTCATCAAATTTTATACCCTTAAAGAGGGTGTTCAAGCCTCTTTCATATTTGGGTAACATGGAAATACTTCTAGGTATGTGGATGTACCTATAGTGGAAGTGAGCCTCTAGGTTTAAAGGCTAGCTCCCCGAATGTATCTTGAAGTGTTTATCACCTAAACTAGTACTTATGAGAAAAGAGTTAGTTAAATGAAATGAACCTAATCTAAAAGGGTGATACACCATGATTTTTTTCACATGACCATCATACTATTAGGGTGTGGAGCTAAAAGCTTCACCTTATTGCAAACAGAAGGATGAGGTTTCTGAAAGTATGCAGTCTCCGACGTCGGCAGGCCACACCGACGTCGGTCAGGGGACGCAGAAGGGAAACCGACATCGACAGGAGATCGGCCGGCGTTGGTCACCTCTAAGAGGGCAAGGACTGACGTCGGTCACTTGTA
The DNA here is from genome assembly GCA_037957365.1 of Torreya grandis. NCBI lineage: Eukaryota > Viridiplantae > Streptophyta > Pinopsida > Cupressales > Taxaceae > Torreya > Torreya grandis. Next base: position 465,421 of record JARHVA010004051.1, on the reverse strand, counting down.
GCGGTTAGAACTGCTGTTGACGAACAGTCAGTTAAGTGAACGCGAAGTTTGCATGTGAAGACCAGTTCGAGTCTTTGAGCCGCCTGTCTAATTTTAGTGTATGCATGAGATCTATATGAGAGACTCATGGGCTGTATTGTTAAGTGGAGAATTTGGAGAAGAGCTATGTGAAGCTTGGAGAGTTTTTCCCATGGTGGAATCAAGTAGGATTCCCCATGTGTGTTTAAGTAAGATCAGGTTTGATTTGCAGGGGTGTATGGATGCGAGGGTCAGAAAGGAGATCAGCAGGGAAGCTAGATCCAAGGTGACAGCAATACATCAGCAGGATCATGGAGAGATCTACTTGGAGTATAGTTGTGTACTCAATTGTACAGATGTGCAATGAGGTGAACAACAGCTTGTGTTAGCTGTGTGTTGTGACCTATGAGAGAAGATTACTCTGGAGGGAAGTTTACTGTAAGCCCATGATGTGGAAGAAAGAGTGCCACCTCTTTGTTGTAGATTCCTTTGTAAAGAATTGAATATAATTGTATATTGCCTCTCATGTTCTGTGTGTTTTCTCATTGATAATTATTTGTTCTTCTGGATTCTGCATGTTTAGTTGCTTATACATTGGTAATCATGTGTGCTCTTAAATCTGACAAGTTGTGTCAGAGCTTTGGGGAGTTTCGGTCCTATCAATTGGTATCAGAGCGAGGTTGGACGTTCTCAGAGCGAGCTTGACTAACAGATGTCCCAGATCTGTTAAGTGTTTGTTGATTACAGGTTACTCACAGGGGTTGCTATTTGAGTGGGAGTATAGCAAGGCAGAAGAATGGAGAAATTCAGGCACAGGTGTAGCACCACAAGGAGTGTGGTGGGTTGTCTTCAAGTGGGAGCTTGAAGAGGAATACAAGCCAGGATACAGATTAGACATAGTACTGGTATGGGTACAGGTGTAGCTCTTTATCTCCAAGTGGGAGATTGTTAGGGTGTGGAGCTAAAAGCTTCACCTTGTTGCAAACAGAAGGAGGAGGTTTTTGAAAGTATGCAGTCTCTGGCATCGGCAGGCCACACCGACGTCGGTTAGGGGACGCAAAAGGGAAACCGACATCGGCAGGAGATCAGCCGGCGTCGGTCACCTCCAAGAGGGCAGGGACCGACGTCGGTCACCTGTAGCAATCAGAACTGCTGTTGACAAATAGTCAGTTAAGTGAATGCGAAGTTTGCATGTGAAGACCAATTCGAGTCTTTGAGCCGCCCATCTAATTTTAGTGTATGCATGAGATCTATATGAGAGACTCATGGGCTGTATTGTTAAGTGGAGAATTCGGAGAAGAGCTATGTGAAGCTTGGAGAGGTTCTTCCCATGGTGGAATCAAGTAGGATTCCCCATGTGTGTTTAAGTAAGATCAGGTTTGATTTGCAGGGGTGTATGGATGCGAGGGTCAGAAAGGAGATCAGCAGGGAAGCTAGATTCAAGGTGACAGCAATACATCAGCAGGATCATGGAGAGATCTACTTGAAGTACGGTTGTGTACTCGGTTGTACAGATGTGCAATGAGGTGAACAACAGCTTGTGTTAGCTGTGTGTTGTGACCTATGAGAGAAGATTACTCTGGAGGGAAGTTTACTGTAAGCCCACGATGTGGAAGAAAGAGTGCCACCTCTTTGTTGTAGATTCCTTTGTAAAGAGTTGAATATAATTGTATATTGCCTCTCATATTCTGTGTGTTTTCTCATTGATAATTATTTGTTCTTTTGGATTCTGCATGTTTAGTTGCTTATACATTGGTAATCATGTGTGCTCTTAAATCTGACAAGTTGTCTCAGAGCTTTGGGGAGTTTCGGTCCTATCACATACTCCGGATATTCACTAACAAAGCATACAAACTAGTCTCAAAGTCCTAAAGGATTCTAACATTAGTATTTCAATATAGAGGTGAGATGTGTGAAGCAACACAAGGAAAATGAACCAGGGGGAAATTTCACACTCCAATGATAATCATACACTTGAAATGAAATTAACACACTTTAATACACTCTATATGACCTATTATAATAGGAAATGTTATGTAAATATGAAAGGATAAGGGAAGAAAGGATAGAAAGTTATCACTTTGCATCATCAGACATCACTTGCATACTTAGACAATTATTCATGAACTCAAAAATAGATTTGCATTAATGTTAAAAGTCAAAATATGATATCATTTTATTATGGCTTCACTAAACATGGTGTGATATTAGATTACAAAGCCCAAAATGGCAATTACTTATAGAACTAGAGAAGGAAGAGAACAAAATGTAGTAAAGAATCTTAAAAGTTACAATGTCACATGTCAAAGCATGAAAACTAGTTACATTGCAGGAGAATGAAGTGTGAAATATACCATGAATGTCTCCGAAGACAAACGTCCATATAAACCATGAAAAACTCTCTAAAATGGTGTAGAGACTCTTCATCTAGCCTTTGTGAAACTACCTTCATCATGGAACACCTCTCAAGCATTTGAAACTGAATTAGGATAGTTGACACATATGTTATGATAATAATAGATGTTTTCCTAGATGCTTGTCTTCTATACACTTATATTTACCATCTATAGTCATTCATTAGTCTTTTGACCCTTGAATCTTCACATTTGGAATTCATTTTTCATCTCGAATTTTGATTGAACTTTCATGGCAGCGTATGAGTCCAAAGTATTTGCTATACTATAAAATCCTTTAATCTTACATGTATTTTTATGTGGCATTCCCTTGCCATATTTCTCATTTCATTTTAAAATATGTCTATCATCTTTTGGACACATGGCTTCATTTTGTGCACCCTATAATTTGATTGAATTTTTTTTGTCAATTTCCACAAGAGTCTCTTCAATTTGACTTTCAACATTAGCCATTCATCTATGGCCTAGGCATCTAAGATTATGACACCTATCACCACTGTGTGGTTTTTGTGGATCCTATTATCATCCTATCTTGTTCATGCACTTATTTCACTTGGTAGTCTCATGTTTGATTTAGGTTCCTTGACCTTTAACTCAATGTGCACCATTGATGTTAGTTGCTCAGTCAAACATGTGTCATTAATCCTAGCTTGTAAGATCAAACACACATCATTGATTTACTTATCTGATTAAAATATGACACTTAGTATAATGGCATTCAATCTCAAGATCCTTTGACTCTTTGACCCTTACTTGCACCTTTGAATCTCCATTGCATGATAAAATGCATGTCATTGATCTTGGGTCCCAGTCTTTAAATTTGGATCATTGATCTACCTTATATGCAAGAACACACACTATTGATCTACCCTAAGGACTTTTTGACTCATTAAATGCCTATGTGCCATTGACCTATTATTTGATCACATGAGATCTTACCACTTTTCAACCCTATGTTAAACTATATCTCGTTAAGGATTTTTTGAATCTAAATGGCTATTTGCTATAGCTTAATGTTGATGATCCCATGCATGTCTCACACTGTTATCTGATCTTTAAAGGCTTGTAACTTGAGATGGATAACTCATCAAGACACCACATTTTTAGAGGATGATTATGAGACTAAAAGAATCATATCCATGTAGTCATTTTCACCTGAAACTTTTTCTAAAAACACTTGTAAAATGTATAACCAGACTACCTTATTCATTCTTGTGTGACATGTCATGATGGTTTAACCTCTTAGATGACTCCAAATGACATAAGACTAAACTAGATAATGAACATGGTTAGAATGGCATTAAATGACATCAAATAGACCAAAACACACACTATTATACTATGTTCTACTCCCATATCAAGTTTTGACTATAGAGGGTTGACCCATTTTGACTTGTGATCAAAATGGTCAACTTTTTTGATAATTTCCCAAGGGTGGTATGCTTGTTATTCCATGGCCAATTGCATAAACCTATCCATTCGCATATGGAGTCATATTTACATAGGTTTGACACATAAATTGACTTTGACAACACACAAAACATAAGGGAAAGGCACACAAAATGAGATAAACTCAAAATAAACACATGTGTTCAACTAAAACACTTAGGGAACACAAGACACACAACTGAAACAAAACACACACCTAATCTACTATTTAAAAAACTAACCTTTAATCTTCAATAAAAAGGTTTCAAATGTATCCCATTCAAAGGGATAGGCAGCTCTACTCCATTTATCCTTGCTAATTGGAAAGAATTTTTTTACTTAAACCTGATGATGACATATGGTCCACTCCATAGGGTGTCAAATTTGGTATGCCTTCCTAGTTTTGCTCTATCTTCATCCCACTTCAATATTATGTCACCTTATTTAAATGATCTTGGATTTTCCTTCTTGTCAAAAGAACTCTTCATTGATACTTAGTGATGATCCATAGCTTGATGAGCCTTATCTCTAGTCTCTTATAGCTCCTTTAATTTTATCAATCTCACCTCTATTGGAGTGTTTTCAAGCAACTCTAATTGATATGCCAACTCTAAGTCAGGCAGCTCTTGAGAGATAGACAATCTAGACTCTCTTCCATAGATAAGCACAAAAGGAGAATTCCCTACTGACCCCTTGGGAGTTATCCTATCAGCCCATAAGGATATCTTTAATTTGGTGTGTTAAGCCCTCGAGTTATGCTTTAAGGTTTTCTTGATGATTCTGATCAGATTCTTGTTAGTAAATTTAGACAAATCATTACCTTGAGGGTAATACTTATATGAAGTACTCAATAATATGTCATTACTATTTTCCTAATCAGTAGTATTAGCACTCATAAAATCAAGAGAATTGTCTGAAATAATAGGAGTGTCAAACCTTGTTATGATACTCTCATAAAACTCCAAGATAGCATTCTCATTAGCTTATTTCAATGCCACTACCTCAACCCACCTTGTAAATTAATCAGTTGTTGTGAGTATCCATTTATGACCAATACTTGATGTGGGGTTTATCATGTTGATGAAATCAAGACCCTATTGCATGAAAGGTTGATCCACTTAGATAGGATTCAAAGGAAGAGTTGCAAGCTTCTATTTTCCCACAAAGAAAAGACATTGTACACACCTTCTCACCCAATCATGGTAGTCCTTGAAAAGGCTAGGCCAATAATATCTTGCCCTCATGATCTTAGTAGCTGTGGTTCTTAGGGAGAAATTGCCTCCTACTATTCCATCATGGAACTTCTCAAGCAACACTCCAAATTGTTCATTATCAATACACCTCAATAATAAACCATTAGTATCTCTTCTAAAAATCAAACCGTTTACAAATCAAAATGGAATAGCTTACAATCTAAAATATGTCATTTTAGATCTACTCATATCATTAGGATACTCGCCACTTTGAATAATTATGATCACATTTTGTGTCCAACTCTATATATGCAAGGAACCAGCTGGTTGAGGGAAATCATGATTGATTAAAACCTTTTATTTTGACTCATGAAGATCTAAAGCTATATTTTCACAAAGGCCCTTACCTCTTATCAAATTTTTTACTTTGATATCAACATCATATTCCATTACTTTAGTGATCCACCTTGCCCTTTTATAACTAAGGTCTTTGCTCAAAATAAACTCCTTGGTACTAGGATGACAGATCATAACACAAATTTTATTGTTTGAAACCATATGCCTAAAATTATTTAGTTCTCTTACAATAGAAAGGACTTACTTCTTAACAAAGGTATACTTGATTTCATAATCTTCCAAACCTTGACTAAAGAATGCAATTGGTTACTCTACACTCTCATCATTTATTTGCATTAGCATAGTTGAGATAGTGTCAAGGTTAAAAAATGAATACAACATGAAATATTTATCAAAATTAGGATTCACAAGAGTAGGATCTTGTGCAATTACTTTCTTAATGGCTTCAAAACTATTCTTACCTTCCTTAATCTAAGGAAAGACCTGATTCTCTTTTAGCATGGTTTTGATAGGTTTCACCAAACCTAAAAAAATAGGTATGAATCTCCTTAAAAAAATTATATTACCTAAGAAACTTTGGAGACATTTATTATTTAAGGGAAATTATAGACCTAAAATAGCCTCTATCCTTTTAGGATCAATAGCCTAACTATCTTTGGAAACAATGTGTCCTAAGAGCTTACCTTCATGGATAGCAAAGATGCATTTTTTTGGATTAAGAGATACTCCATAATACCTACATAGTTTAAACACTTATCTCAAGTGTTGCATATGTTCATTATCATCTTTGTAAAACACTATTACAGCATCTAGATAAACCAACAACATCTCATTGATCAAACCTTTGAAGGCCATGTCCATTACTCTTTGAAAGGTAGCACCAGCATTTGACAAACTAAATAGCATCTTTCTATGATAAAAATTCCCCCATTTAGTAGTTAATATTGTCTTAAATTTATCACCCTCATTCACAAGAATTTTATTATAAATTGAATATCCATCTAAGAGAGAAAAATGTTGAGATTTTGAAAAAATTTGCAAAATTTGTTCCATTGAAGGTAGAGGATAGTGATTTTTTAGTGACAACCTATTAATATCTATGAAATCCACATAAAGTCTTATCTCCCCTTTATTATTTATAATAGGCACAAGGTTATCTATCCATGTTTAATGCTTGATAGGAAAGATTATTTTGGATTCAAGGAGTTTAGTGAGCTCTAACCTCATGAGTTGTTCAACCTTGGAATTGATGGGTCTTCATTTTTGTCTAACCGATTTCACTCCAAGTTCCAATTAAATGGTATGGTGTTCTAGGATAAGATCAAATCCTTTGAGGTCATTACATTTTTAAACAAATATATTATGAATTTTTTTACACAACTCAATGGATGCTTGTTTCTCTAATGCAGAACATACCTTGCCTAGTTTGAGGATTCTATCTTTGAAGATTAAGAATATTTCATAATTATCCTCTTCTGTAGACATACTCATTTTTTTCTTCTTTTGATCATTCTTATTGAAGATACTTTATATGTTCACCAAAACCTTAGGTATCTTATTTGTCCTTAGCTGCACAATTTGATCACTAAATTGTTCTTAGAGTCTCCTTTGATTCTTTGAAGAAAACTCAATCTCATTTTTCAAGAAGCATGCAATGTGTTTATCACTATCAAACACTTTCCAAGACACATCATTATTAGGTAAAAAAAAGTATAATAATGATCTTAATGTGAGATTGATTCCCCTCTTCTTTTATGGCAGTTGGAGTATAAAATTGAGCTCTTATGGTGGCTAGTTTATCAGCATGATTATTCTGCTCCCTTGGGACTGATTATATATTGAATGCATTAAATTCTTAAATAAAATACCATAACCTATGATTATATGACTTAATCAAATGGTTCTTGGCAACAACTATATTCTTAACCTTGTGAACAACTAATTCACTATCACCATATACTTGCAAGTTCCTAATTCCCTTTCTCCTTACTCATTGAAGGTTATGAATTAAGCCTTCATACTCAACCATATTACAACTATAATTGAAATTGAATATATATGAAGCATATTAATATTATTTAGATAATGAGACCAACATAACACCATCTCTTGCACCAACTCTAATTCTTGAACCATCAAAAAACATCTTCACCTTCTTCTTTGGCAAGTAGAGGTGTTGGTATTCCTTCTTCATGTATGCAATATACTCCTAGATCAGTTTCCTCCATAATTTCATAAGGATCATGCTCATAAGTGCTGGTACCATATTCATCAAGAAATAAATCATAAATTCCATCAAGTTTGGAAGTACTATTATTTATAATATAATCCTTCTCTTCATGACTAGCATAATTCAAATTAGAACTTGTCTCAACATAGGGATCAGTATGAAAACTTACAAGAGGTTGAGTACTTATGGTCACCTTAGATCCATATATTATTTTAAATTCCAAGAAAGACCAATTAACTGATAGAGAAACACCTATCTCGACTGTAAAGTCCCTTGATAGGCAAATTACAAAGTGAGTTGGGAGGTCAACAACAACTATATATTGAAGGAGAGGAAAACTAGGATACTCATGTAAGAAAACCTTTAAGATTTTGATCTATCATATCATCTTGGTAGGTGTACCATCTAGTCAGATAACTCCTTTGTTATAAGGCTCATACTTTAGGCCCAATTTATTAGCTGCCATTTTGGGCATGACTAAAGTAAAAGCTGTACTATTAACTATGTAGTTATGGACCAATTTGTCACGCACTGTAAGAGTGAGATAAAATGGTGGAGGTTTCTCATCTATAGTGGATGGTTCAATAATAGTGTTAGGATCATTTGTAAGAAAAAAATGACTATTACTTTGATTTGAAGGAGGGACACTAGTAGGGATAGTAGATAACTTTTTTTGTAGGATCTCCTTTTGACCAGGCATATGAAGAACATCCTAAAGGAAAAAGGATGTTTTATTACTCTTCAATGAATATAAAATCTTTAAAGAAGCCATACCTAGTTTCTCTTAGATTCTTGGAGGCAATGAAGTGATTGGAACCTGAGGAGTTGGATTGCCTTGAACATTCCTTCCAATGTTCTGATTTGGAAGATGTGTAGAGTTATTTGAGGTTACCACACCTAAAACCATACCTTATTGATTTATATGAGGATTGAATGATCTTTTAGTCACATTACTATCACCATCTAAAGCCTTTCTCTTGGCTCTATCATTTTATGTAATAGAGTTTCCTTGATTAAGCACAAAAGTGTCCTCAACTAGGAAGTTGGTGAAGATATCTCCTTGAGGCTATCCACCTTTGCTTGTCTACATCATGACTTCATCTCCAACTAATAAGAGAGGAGTAACTCCTCCTTAAGAAATAAGATCCTACTCTATACCTTCATTAGCATCCAAAAACTGGTCTTGCTACCAATTTTTTCCCTACACCAAGTTATTGTGAATTGGTACCATTGATTTTGCATTGGTGGTAAAGTTGGGGTTGTACACATTGGTAAGCCTGTTAGAGTTAGGCTTCTATTGATCTCTTCCTCTTCCAAATTTTTGTCCATGTTGTTGTTGATAGGGGTAAGGATTGTGATAATAACTTTTTTTCATATTCCCTCTCCCACGTTTAGCTTTCAACCATTGAATATATGTATTTTTATCCATGGTATTATCTTCCTTCTTAGGAATAGCTCTATACATGGTGTTATCATTGGTAATTTGGGCCACATATGGAGTATTAGCAAAAGTATAAGATAATAGAGGCATAGACACCTTAGGAAGCAACCTTCTAGCTTAGATGAGACCATTTTTATCTTTGATAGCAAGATCATATGATTCAAGAAGAGTGGAACCCCTCATGGATTGAAGCATGATAGCAATTTTGGTACCAATGGCTCTCAGGTAAGTAGGGAAGATAAAACTAATACGAGGCCTCACGAGAGGAGGTAATCTATTCCAAATGTTCTGAAACCTCTCATTGAAGTCATGAATTCTTTCCTTATGACCTCTTTTGATCACATTAAGCTGATGTATGAGAGAGGCATGGTCACTTTTATTTACAAATATCTAGGTCAACAGCACTCCAAAATCATCCCATGATGTGATGCATCCACCTTCTAGAGTCCTATACCAATTGATAGCTTTCCCTCTAAGGGACATGGAAAGGAGTCTAATGGTAATGTTCTCTTGAGTGATGTTATGGAAGCTACAAAAGTAGGAGACATCCATAATGTGTTCATTAGGTGTAACATGACTTTCACCATTGAATATGGGTACACATTTTGTGGCATTAGGAAGAATGGCATCATATACTTGAAGGTGAATTGGATTTTTAGTATTAAAGGTATGGAAGGTATGAGGTCTAGCCATATCTTCTTCAAAATCTTCAATTTTTCCAACCTATTTCCCTCTAGTAAAATCTATTGGCTCTTTAAAAGGAAGATTAAGTTGAGGATATTGAACTTCAAGGGGAAGTTCGGGCTGAATAGCTGGATTAATGGGTTTGAGAACTCTACTAGAGTATGACCTAGTTAAAACCATGAATTATAAGAGAAATATTATAATAGGATAATGGTCTTGAACCATATTTTACCTTGATGGAGCTGCCAAATACTAAGTAGCACACCAATTTATAGTTGATATTATCAAGATCAACATTCACCTTGACAAATTATCTTGAAGATAATGAGTCCCATTGGGCATACCAAAACTCTTGTCACCAAATATTTCACTATAGAAAATGGTTTTCAAGCCTCTTCCAAATTTGTGAAATATCAGAAGACTTCCAGGTATGTGGGTGTACCTATAGTGGAAGTGAGCCTCTAGGTTTACGGGATAGCTCCTTGAATGTATCTTCAAGTGATTATCACCTAAACTAGTGCTTACTTATGAGAAAAGAGTTATAAGTTGCATGAAATGAACCTAATCTAAAGGGGTGATACACTAATATGTTTTTCATATGACCATTATACTCAATTCAGTAAGAAACAAAGCATACAAACTAGTCTCAAATTCCTAAAAGATTCTAACATGAGTATTTCAATATAGAGGTGAGATGTGTGAAGTAATACAAAGAAAATGAATCAGAGGGAAAATTACACACTCCAAATAAAATCATACACTTGAAAGGATCCTAACACACTTGACTACACTTTATATAACCTGTTAGAATAGGAACTCTTACACAAACATGAAAGGATAAGGAAAGAAAGGATAGAAAGTTATCACTTTGCATCACCATACATCACTTACATACTTAGATAATTATTCAAGAACTCAAAAATAGATTTGAATTAATGTTCAAAGTCAAAATATGATATCATTCTACCAAGGCTTCACCATACATGGTGTGGTATTAGATTACAAAGGCCAAAATGGTAGCTACTTATAGAACTAGAGAAGGAGGAGAATAGAATCCAATAAAGAAGCTCAAAGATTACAATGCCACATGTCAAAGCATGAAAACTAGTTACATTATAGGGGAATGGAGTGTGAAATAGACCATGAATGTCTCCTAAGACAAATTTTCATATAAACCATGACAAACTCTCTAAAATGATGCAGAGACTCTTTAGCTAGCCTTTGTGAAACTACCTTTATCATGGATTACCTCTCGAGCATTTAAAACTAAATTAGGAGAGTCAACACATATGCTATGATAATCATAGACATTTTCCTAGTTGTTAGTTATCTTCTAGACACTTGTATATACCATTTGTAGTCATTCATTGGTCTTTTGGACCTCAACTCTTCACATTTAGCAATCACTGTTCATCTAGGGTCTTGACTGAGCTTTCATGATGGCGTATGAGTCCAAAGTATTTGCTCTGCTACAAAATCCCTTAATCCTAAATGGCTACCTATGTGGCATTCCCTTGACACATTATTCATTTCATTTTAAAATATGTTTATCATCTTGTATACATGTGGCTTCATTATGTGCACCCTAGAATTCGATCGAATTCATTATATCAATTTCCAAAGGAGTCTCTTCACTTTGACTTTTGACATCGACTATTGATCTATAACCCAGGCATCTGAGATTATGACACTTGTCACTACTGTATGCTTTTTATGGATCCTATTGTCAGCCCATCCAATTCATGCACTTGTGCCAATTGGTAATCTCATGTTCAATCTCGACTCCTTTACCTTTGAATCAACACGTACCATTGATCTTAGTTACTTAGTTAAATGCATGCCATTGATCCTAACTTGTAAGATTAAATGCATGCCATTGATTTACTTATCTAGTTAAAATGTGACACTTGGCATAATGGCATTTAATCTCAAGATCTTATAACTCTCTGATGCTCACTTACACCCTTAGATCTCCACTACATGATCAAATGCACGTCGTTGATCTTGGGTCTTAGTCTTTAAACATGGATTGTTGATATACCTTGTATGTGGGAACATGCACTATTGATCTACCCCAAGAACCTTTTGACTCATTGACTGCCTGCATGTCATTGATTTTTGATTTTATCACTTGAAAACTCACCACTTATTGACCTTAAATTAAACTATATCTCATTAATGATTTTTTGAATCCAAACATCTATTCATTATAGCTTAATATTGATGTTCCCATACACGTCCCACACTGCTAGCTGATCTTTAAAGGTTTGTATCTTGAGATGTAAAACTTGTCAAGACACCACATTTATAGGGGGTGATATGAGACCAAAAACATAATATCCATGTAGTCTATTTGACCTAAAATGTTTTCTAAGCACACTTATAAAATTTATAACCAGACTACCATGTTCATTCCTATGTGACATGCCATAACAGTCTAACCCCTTAAATGACTCCAAATGACATAAGACTGAATTAGATCATGACCAAGGTTAGAATGACATTAAATGATGTCAAATAAACCATAACACACCCTATGAAACTATGTTCTACCCTCATATCAAATCTTAACTATAGGGGGTTGACCTATTTTGACTTGTGGTCAAAATGATCAACACTACCTATTCATAATATGTTATAGAAAAAATGACACCACCATCAAGCATATTATCAAGTTATTTGATGATGGTTTCTTCTAACAAAAGGACTTATTTTTTGCCTAACATATTAAATACCAGGTTTAATAGGGATATCATGTTTTATAATATTAATAGCATAACTTTTAAAGTTTTTATAAGACTGAGCAAAAATATCAATGAATTCTTTAAAAAGTTTAATGAATTTTACCTTCTCATCAGGTGTACATTGTAAACATTGATTCCAAATTTATTAAACTAGCAAGTAATTTATTGATAATCAACTGCAAATAATCTTCAAAATTAAGCATGTAATCATCATTATAATTACCTTTTATAAAAGCATCAATATGTTCATTACAATTAAAAATAGGTCAATTTTTATTTAAATCAAAAAAATTAGGTCTAAAAATTTTTGAAAATGAAAAATCAATAACAACCTCTACTTCGCTCAAAGTACGATTAGAGACAAAGATAATGAGTCTATCAGCTTGTAAATTGAATTCTCTAAGTATGTGAGTGATATTAAAAGCTTCAAAAAATTTAAGGCCCAAACCATTTGAGTATATTGATGAAGATGAGTTTGGTCAGTCTTATAAACCTTCTTTACTTCGCTGACAATTAATTTAGAATCTCCAAAAACTTATAATTGATATACATTTAGATCTATGACCTTTTCTAAGCCTAAACATAAGGCTTCAAATTTTGTTTTGTTATTATTAGTATCAAAATAAAATTTATAAGCATAATGAAACACTTTACCTATATGAGAAATAAGATAAATTCTCACACTATTACCATCTTGTGAACAAGCACCATCAAATACAAAGACCACAAATAATTTATAAAAAGACACTCTGCTATTATTTTTAAGGTTCATCTATAATCAACAACTCATATGTACCAATTCATATTTCTACATAAGCAATAGTATGAGGTAAATAGTCAATAGGATTACTAGACTAGTCTTCTCTATAAAGAAAAGTGATCTCATTTCCTACTAGAATCCATTTTGTATCTTTACCGAAAAATGCACTAGTTATCTTTGACCAATATCTATCTAAAAGCATGAAATAATTGCTAGGAATATCTAAAATTTAAACATTAGTCATACATCTAATTCTTTCACTTTGAGAAATTTTAATAAAAAGATCTCTAAATTTATCACAGCTTTTGATTTGACAAGAATCAAAACCTAAAAGTTTATTAATATTTATTCCATAAGAAATACCTAATTGATCAGTAATAAATTTGGACATTATATTATTTGATGCACCGCTATCTAAAATATAATTATGTATGATTTTATCTACAATTTTAACTAATACATAAAAAGGTGGCATGTGATCAGAAAGAAGATCATATATATTAATATAAATAACAAAATGAGATTGTTCCTAATCTTTATCTTCTTCTTAAAATCCTAAAACATCCTTAAAATTTGGATTTTTAATAACATCATTTATTTGATCAAGCTATTCTAGTAAACCAATAACCTATAACAATGAAAATCTTGCATTTATAGTAACCAAATTGTTAATAATAAGCTCTTACATCTAAATGACGTATATACATGAAATTTTTGGGCTTATAGGGAGGGTATTGAAGATTATTAAATTTAGTAGTTAAATGATTAGTTTTTGAAGAACTAATTGTAGATGGTCAGATACAACATTATTTTGCATACATTTGCCTTTATTCTAATTTTTAGAGAAAAAATCGATTGTTAGTTGTACTATCTTGTTGATTAGAATAATATGTTGCCTTGTATTAAGAAAATAAGTATTTATATATCTAATTTTATCTAAAGACTCACCAGTACTACACATATTTATATTATCAGCAAGGTCAATAGAAATACTATCGTTTTCTTTAACATGTCTTTTAAATTTTTACACAGCTATGCATGTGTTCAGATCATGATCTAATTCACAAACATTACAATAATAAAAAAAATTCTTCCATTTTACCCTTTTGAGAAAAATATTTACCTAATGAAGAGGGTTTATCATCCAATTATCTTTTAATGATGACCAACTCACTGCTAAGACTATAATGGATTTTCAAAATTTTGTATTGTCAGAATTCAAACCTATTGTAGATCTATTGTTAAAACCAACATGTTTTAACTTATATTTATATTTGATACAAAAAATTAAAATTTTGTCATAATATGTAATGTCCTTATCTTCTATAACCATTTTATATTTTAAAGGTAAAGCATTACAAAAGTATAGTTTTGTCAATCTTTTATTAGGTCTAATCTTACATGGGATGTTTTGCCATATTCTAGTAAATCTACCAATAAAATGATAAATGATTTCTCTTTGATCAATAGAAATACTTACTAACTCATTAACCAGTTCTAACTCTTGTTTGGTTTTAACAAAATAAAGTTCTATCCATTATTCAATATCATTCTAATTACTCACTACATTAAAAGGAAGATTGATAAAATCTTGATAAGCTATTCAATTAACGTTTGAAAAAAAATTCTAAGAGAAAATTTTCCACTTACAATACATAAAGTTGCACAAATTAATCTAAAAGCATCCAAATGATCTCATGATTCTCTAGGACTTTGATAAAACTTAAGAATATTATGACATTTTAATGAAGGAAGCTTACCTGGGTGAGCACTGATATTAATAAGATTTTCATGAATCCAATAATTTGTTAAAGGTTGAGCTACCTCATTGTTAGAATCTAGTTCTTTATCTGTTGTATCATCTTGATTATTGGTTTGAAGGCCTTGTATCAAGTCTCGATCTCTCCATTGAATTTATGAACCTTATTCTTCCATTTGCATTTTTAATAGATTCAACTACTATACTATGCTGATTTAAATATAAATTTGTATTAGGTTCGATAGGATAAATATTATCTTTATCATAAAAAGAGTCAAGAACAAAAAGAACCTTAGGTGTAGGATAAATGAGCAAAATCTGCTTTCTTTCCTATCTGATTCATTAATTAGTTTCTTAAATATGACTTTATATGTCATGTGAAAGATTTATTACTAATTCATTAATTTTTTCTTCTTCTTCGTTAATAACTTCAATAATATCAGGTAAATCATAAGGTTTGTTATACCATGAAAAATGAGATAGAATAAAATTAATACCAACTTGGTCATTAGCAATGTTAATCAGGGGTTAAATAATAGGAGGACTTCTAATGGCCATAGATAAAGAAAAAATAGAAAAATAAAATAATATTTTTGAAAAACTCCTGATCCAGGGAACAATTTAGATGGCAATTCGGGTGATGGTTCCACCCCAATTGATGGCAGAACTTCTGGGAGCCATAACTTTTGCACCATAGCTCTAATTGACTCGCTGTTTGAACCGTTGGAAAGTTAATAATGAGGGGAACGTCGTGAGATGGCATGAGCTTTTCTCAATGAAGTTTGACCCCTGAAAAAATCAATGTAAGTGCCCCAAATTTCAATTTTAATAGTGCAGTCTAAAAATAGTAAGTTTCTAAAAATAGTAATTCCTCAAATTTTGTATTGTTGTAAATCATGGAAGTCGAACCACTTAATCTCCCTCAAGATTGGTGACCTTACATATCCTCCTCACACCTTCAAAACATGTATAAATGAAGATGTAACCTGAAATAGAAATTAGAGATCTCTTCTCAGAGATAGGCATATGTTTAAGTCTGCAATTTTGATCAATAAAACATCTCTTTTCAGAGATAGCATTATTTGAATTGTTTTGTTCTTACTTTTGAATTATCTTTCAATCAAAGCTTTCAAGTTGTGGATTAGTGGTATCAGATCAATTTTTATTTAGAGTGTATGATCCCAAGGATGAGGTCAGATTACAGGAAGCTTGGGTAAAAAATAGAACCAACAAACTATCCTCCTATTCATTCCAAACAACTTCAAAATGCAGACAACATCAAGACATTCGATTCTTTCAAGGAAATGGTGAATGAAGCCCTCCAACAGTAGCAAGCGTAGATGCTACAACAATTCACTCAAATTTTCTAACAAATCTCGATGGGAAATTCTAGCTCATCATCCGCACCTGCACATCTTTTCAATGCCCCAACACCCTTAAAGGTTTAGGGGAATTGTGATATCCCTACATTTGAAGGCAAAATCAATGCCGATGTAGTAAAAAATTGGTTAGATTAATTATCATCTTATTTTTCTATAAATAAATCCACCGATAAAGAGAAGATTACTTTTGCTATTCTGAAAGCATCATTGCCTCTAAAAAATTGGTGAAAAGTGTACAAAAAGAGATTCAATGCAGATAATATTAGCCTTGAGATGAAACCTACATTGGATGATTTCATAGAAGCTATAAAGGAAGAATACTACCCCATTGGAGCATATGACAATATGTATATAGAGTGGTAACAACTTCACCAAGGTAAGAAACAGTCTATTCAAGATTACACTGACATTTTTTATTCTCTATCTACGAGATTGGGGATCTAAGAAAGTAAGAAACATAAGGTTATCAAATATCGTGGTGGACTACAATGGTACATACGGAGAGAAATGGAACTCTTTAATTTAAAAACCATCGGTGGGGTATACAGGTTCACAGTGAAGATTGAGTAGAAGCATGGAAAAATGAATATAAAGAATCAATCTTCAAAATACAAAATTGACAAAGAAGGTTAAACACGAGGCCAAAGTGGAAGCAAAAGGAAGGAGAGATTGGAACGTGGTGTGATTATCACAAATCTAGAACTCACTCTAAAGAAGAATGTTGAGCCATCAAGTCACTGTTTTTTGAGTCACAATCCTCAACATCTACTACTCTACCTCATATAGACCCTACAGTCGAAGAGGTTGAAGAAAAAATTATAGATGTTGATCCTGAATCCATTGTTGTTTCATCATAGACCTATGATGAGACACTAGATGACAAGAAATGGTTGTTTCACTCTAAGTTATGGGTGAAAGGTAAGCCTACGCATTTCATTCTTGATAGTGGAAGTCAAAAGAATTTAATCTTTGCTAATATTGTGAAAAGCCTAAATTTTTCCATGAAGCCTCACCCAAAGCCATACAGTATTAGATGGTTGAGTCTATGGAGAAACCTCTGTGTCACCCACCAATGTCTTCTCTCATATGCAATAAAACCTTTCCAAGATGAGGTCTTATGTGATGTGGTAAATCTAGATGTTTGTGATGTACTCTTTGGTCAACCATTCATGTATGATTGATATGACATCTATAAATTAAGAACTCAAAGGATCACTCTCACTCTTGGAACACGAGGCTATAGAGTATCAGAGGTACCATCTTCTACATCTGTCTCTCTCATTACTGCTAAAAAATTTGTTCTCATAGTGGTCAAGCCAAAAGAATCTAAAAAGATTGATGTTACAGCCCTGACTACACAAACAATATAACAACAAAAGCAAATAGATATTGAGCTGAAGAAGTTCACGACCTTCCATCCACAAACTGATGGTCAAACGGAAATGGTGAACAATCGAGCCCTACACAGTTTTATAAATCACAGTCCCTTCCAAGTATGCATCGAGAATCAAATCAAAGTACAACTACCACACTTGATGACAAATTTTGATGTAATGGGGACCATTGCTTCTCAAGGAAGAAAGAATGATCTGGGAAATAATTCAAATGACAATTCGGGTGATGTGTCCACCCCAATTGATGATAGAACTTTTGAGAGCAATAATTATTGCACCGTAGCTCCAATTGACTCATCATATGAACTATTGAAAAGCTAATAATGAGGGTAACATTGTGAGATGGCATGAGCTCTGTTTGATGATGTTTGACCTCTAAAAAACCAATGGAAGTGTCTAAATTTCAATTTTATTAGTGTAGTCTAAAAATAGTAAGTTTTTAAAAATAGTAATTTCTCAAATTATGTATTATTATAAATCATGGAAGTCAATCCACTTAATCTCCTTCGATATTGGTGACCTTCCACATCCTCCTCACACCTTCAAAACATGTATAAATGAAGACGTAATTTGAAATAGAAATTAGACATATATTCTCAGATATAGACATATGTTTGGGCCTATAATTTTGATCAATAAAACATTTCTTTTCAAAGATATCATTATTTGAATTGTGTTGTTCTTATTTTTGAATTATCTTTCAACCAAAGCTTTCAAGTTTTAGATCAGTGGTATCATAGCAATTTATATTTAGAGTGTATGATCCCAAAGATGAAGTCAGATTACAAGAAGCTTGAGTGAAAAATAAAACTAGCAGACTATCCACCTATTCGCTCTAAATGACTTCAAATGGCGGACAACACGGAGACATCTAATCTTTTTAAGGAAATGGTGATTGAAGCCCTCCAACAGCAGCAAGTGTAGATGCTACAACAATTCACTCAAATTCTCTAACAAATCTTGATAAAAAAATTTAGCTCTTCATCCGCACCCGCACATCCTTTTAGTGCCCCAACACCCTTCAAGGTTCAGGTGAATTTTGATATCCCTACATTTGAAGGCAAAATCAATGCTGATGTAGTAGAAAATTGGTTGGATCAATTGTCATCTTATTTTTCTATAAAAAAATTTATCAATAAAGAAAAAATTACTTTTGCTCTTCTGAAATCATCATTGCCTATCAAAAATTGGTGGGAAGTGTACAAAAAGAGATTCAG
Organism: Torreya grandis; assembly: GCA_037957365.1. Taxonomy (NCBI): domain Eukaryota; kingdom Viridiplantae; phylum Streptophyta; class Pinopsida; order Cupressales; family Taxaceae; genus Torreya; species Torreya grandis. Next base: position 446,400 of record JARHVA010004051.1, on the reverse strand, counting down.
TGTAGATGATAATGGCCTTGAGACAGAACCTTCATGGGATGATTTCATAGAAGCTATAAAGTAATAATACTACCCAATTGGAGCATATGACGATCTGTATATAGAGTGGCAACAACTTTGCAAAGGTAAAGAACAGTCTGTTCAAGATTACACTGATATTTTTCATTCTCTATCTGCAAGATTGGGCATCCAAGAAAGTGAGAAATATAAGGTTCTCAAATATCGTGGTGGATTACAATGGTATATACGGGGAGAAATAGAAATCTTTAATTTGGAAACCATCAGTGAGGTATACAGGTTTGTAGTGAAGATTGAGCAGAAGCATGAAAGAATGAATATAAAAAATCAATCTTCAAAATGAAAAAATGACAAAAAAGGTCAAACACGAGGCCAAAATTAGAAGAAAATAGAAGGAAAGACTGGGAAGTGGTGTGATTATCACAAATATAGAACTCACTCCAAAGAAGAATGTCAAACTATCAAGTCACTGCTTTCTGAGTCATAATCCTCAACATCTACTACTCTACCTCATACAGACCTTACAGTTGAAGAGGTTGAAGAAGAAATTGTAGATGTTGATCCTGAAGCCATTGTTGCTTCATCACAGACCCACGACGAGATACTAGATGACAAGAAAAATTTGTTTCACTCTAAGTTATGGATGAAAGGTAAGCCTCTGTATTTCATTCTTGATAGTGGAAGTCAAAATAATCTAATCTCTGTTAATGTTGTGAAAAGCCTAAATTTATCCATGAATCTTCACCCAAAGCCATATAGTATTGGATGGTTGAGTCCATAGAGAAACCTCTGTGTCACCCACCAATGTCTTCTCTCATGTACAATAAAACTTTTCTGAGATGAGGTCTTATGTGATGTGGTCAATCTAGATGTTTGTGATGTACTCTTTGGTCATCCATTCATGTATGATCGATATGGCATCTATAAATCAAGAACTCAAAAGATCACTCTCACTCTTGGAACACGGCACTATAGGGTACCAGAGGTACCATCTTCTACATCTGTCTCTCTCATTAGTGCTAAGAAATTTATTCTCATAGTGGTCAAGCCAAAAGAATCTAAAAGGGTTGATGTTACAGTCCTGACTACACAAACAACATAACAATATAAGCAAATAAATACTGAGCTAAAAATTTTCACAGCTTTCCATCCCCAAACTGATGGTCAAATAGAAATGGTAAACAATCAGGCCCTACACAGTTCTATAAATCACAGTCCCTTCCAAGTATGTATCGGGAATCAAATCGAAGTACAACTACCACACTTGATGACAAATCTTGATGTAATGGGGACCATTGCTTCTCAAGGAGGGAAGAATGATCTGGGCAATAATTCAGATGACAATTCGGGTGATGTGTCCACCCCAATTGATGACAAAACTTTTGAGAGCCATAACTTTTGCATCGTAGTTCCAATTGACTCATCATTTGAACCTTTGGAAAGCTAATAATGAGGGGAACGTCGTGAGATGGAATGATCTCTGTTTGATGACGTTTGACCCCTAAAAACAAAATGGAAGTGCCTAAATTTCAATTTTAGTAGTGCAGTCTAAAAATAGTAAGTTTTTAAAAATAGTAATTTATCAAATTTTGTATTATTACAAATCATGGAAGTCAAACCACTTAATCTCTTTCGAGATTGGTGACCTTCCACATCCTCCTCACAACTTTAAAACATGCATAAATGAAGATTTAATCTAAAATAGAAATTATACATATCTTCTCAGAGATAGACATATGTTTGGGCCTATAATTTTGATCAATAAAACATCTCTTTTCAAAGATAACATTATTTGAATTGTGTTCTTATTTTTGAATTATCTTTCAACCAAAGCTTTCAAGTTTTGGATCAGTGGTATCAAGGCGATTTGTCTTTAGAGTGTATGATCCCAAAAATGAGGTCAGATTACAAGAAGCTTGGATGGAAAATAAAACCAGTAGACTATCCACCTATTCACTCTAAATGACTTCAAATGGCAGACAACACGGAGACATCTGATCCTTTCAAAAAAATGGTGAATGAAGCCCTCCACCAGTAGCAAGCGTAGATGCTACAATAATTTTCTCAAATTTTCTAACAAATTTTGATGAAAAATTCTAACTCCTCATCCGCCCCTGCACATCCTTTCAGTGCCCCAACACCCTTCAAAGTTCAGGTGAATTTTGATATCCCTACATTTGAAGGCAAAATCAATGTTGATGTAGTATAAAATTGGTTGGATCAATTGTCATCTTATTTTTTCATAAATAAATATATCGATAAAGAGAAGATTACTTTTTTTCTTCTAAAATCATAATTGCCTGTCAAAAATTGGTGGAAAGTGTACAAAAAGAGATTCAATGCAGATGATATTGGCCTTGAGACAGAACTTACATGGGATGATTTTATAGAAGCTATAAAGTAATAATACTACTCCATTGGAGCATATGATGAACTGTATATAGAGTGGAAACAACTTTGTAAAGGTAAAGAACAGTCTGTTCAAGATTACACTGACATTTTTTATTCTCTATCTACGAGATTGGGCATCCAAGAAAGTGAGAAATATAAGGTTCTCAAATATCGTGGTGGACTACAATGGTATATACAGGGAGAAATAGAACTCTTTAATTTGGAAACCATCAGTGAGGTATACATGTTTGTAGTGAAGATTGAGCATAAGCATGAAAGAATGAATATAAAGAATCAGTCTTAAAAATAAAAAGTGACAAAGAAGGTCAAACATGAAGCCAAAATTAGAAGCAAAAATAAGGAAAGACTGAAAAGTGTTTTGATTATCACAAATCTAGAACTCACTCCAAAGAAGAATGTTGAACTATCAAGTCACTACTTTCTAAGTCACAATCCTCAACATCTACTGCTCTACCATACAGACCTTGCAGTTGAAGAGGTTGAAGAAGAAATTATAGATGTTGATCTTGAAGCCATTGTTGCTTCATCACAGACCCACGACGAGATGGTAGATGACAAAGAAAAGTTGTTTCACTCTAAGTTATGGGTGAAACGTAAGCCTCTGTTTTTCATTTTTGATAGTGAAAGTCAAAAGAATTTAATCTTTTTTAATGTTGTGAAAATCCTAAATCTATCCATGAAGCCTCACCCAAATCCATACAGTATTGGATGGCTGAGTCTATGGAGAAACCTGGTTGAGTCTATGGAGAAACCTCTGTGTCACCCATCAATGTCTTCTCTCATGTGCAATAAAACCTTTCCAAGATGAGGTCTTATGTGATGTGATCAATCTAGATGTTTATGATGTACTCTTTGGTTAGCCATTCATGTATGATCGATATGGCATCTATAAATCAAAAACTCGAAGGATCACTCTCACTCTTGGAATACAGTGCTATAGGGTACTAGAGGTACCATCTTCTACATTTTTCTCTCTGATTAGTGCTAAGAAATTTGTTCTCATAGTGGTCAATCCAAAAGAATCTAAAAGGGTTGATGTTACAGCGTTGACTACACAAACAACATAACAACAAAAGCAAATAGATATCGAGTTGAAGAAGTTTACGGCCTTCCATCCACAAACTGATGGTCAAATAGAAATGGTGAACAACCAGGCCCTGCACAGTTCTATAAATCACAATCCCTTCCAAGTATGCATCAGAAATCAAATCGAATTACAACTACCACACTTGATGACAAATCTTGATGTAATGGGGACCATTGCTTCTCAAGGAGGGAAGAATGATCTGGGCAATAATTCAAATGACAATTCGAGTGATGTGTCCACCCTAATTAATGACAAAAATTTTGAGAGCCATAACTTTTGCACCGTAGCTCCAATTGACTCACCATTTAAACCGTTGGAAAGTTAATAATGAGGGGAACGTCGTGAGATGGAATGAGCTTTTCTTGATAAAGTTTGACCTTAAAAAACCCAACAGAAGTGCCTCAAATTTTAATTTTAGTAGTGTAGTCTAAAAATAGTAAGTTTCTAAAAATAGTAAGTTTTTAAAAATAGTAATTCTTCGACTTTTGTATTATTGTAAATCGTGGAAGTCAAACCACTTAATCTCCCTTGAGATTGGTGACCTTCCACATCCTCTTCACACCTTCACAATATGTATAAATGAAGATGTAACCTGAAATAGAAATCAGACATCTTTTCTCAGAGATAGGCATATGTCTGAGTCTACAATTTTGATCAAGAAAACATCTCTTTTCAGAAATAGCATTATTTGAATTGTGTTGTTCTTATTTCTGAATTATCTTTCAACCAAAGCTTTCAAGTTTTAGATCAGTGGTATCAGAGTAGTTTGTCTTTAGAGTATATGATCCCAAGGATGAGGTCAGATTACAGGAAGCTTGGGTGGAAAATAGATTCCGCAGACTATCCACCTATTTGCTCTAAACGACTTCAAATGGTGGATAACACAGAGACATCCGATCCTTTCAAGAAAATGGTGAATGAAGCCCTCCAACAGTAGTAAGCATAGATGCTACAATAATTTGCTCAAATTCTCTAACAAATTTCGATAGAAAATTTTGGCTCCTCATCCACACCCGCACATCCTTTTAGTGCTCCAACACCCTTCAAGGTTTAGGTGAATTTTGATATCCCTATATTTAAAGGCAAAATCAATGTTGATGTAGTATAAAATTGATTGGATCAATTGTTATCTTATTTTTCTATAAATAAATTCATCGATAAAGAGAAGATTACTTTAACTCTTTTGAAAGCATCATTTCCTGTCAAAAATTGGTAGAAAGTTTACAAAAATAGATTCAGTGCAGATGGTATTGGCCTTGAGACGGAACCTATATGGGATGATTTCATAGAAGCTATAAAAGAAGAATACCACCCCATTGGAGCATATGATGATCTGTATATAGAGTGGTAACAACTTCGCCAAGGTAAGGAATAGTTTGTTCAAGATTACACTAACATTTTTCATTCTCTATTTGTGAGATTGGGCATCCAAAAAAGTGAGAAACATAATTTTCTCAAATATCGTGGCAGACTACAATGGTACATATGGGGAGAAATAGAACTCTTCAATTTAGAAACCATCGATGAGATATACGGGTTTATAGTGAAGATTGAGCAGAAGCATAGAAGAATAAATATAAAAAATCAGTCTTCAAAATAGAAAAGTGATAAAGAAGGTCAAACACGAAGCCAAAATTAGAAGCAAAAGGAAGGAAAGACTGGAAAGTGGTGTGATTATCACATTTCTGAAACTCACTCCAAAGAAGAATATCGAGCCATCAAGTCACTACTTTCTAAGTCACAATCCTCAACATCTACTGCTCTACCTCATACAGACCTTACAATCGAAAAAGTTGAAAAATAAACTGTAGATGTTGATTCTGAAGCCATTGTTACTTCATCATAGACCCACGACAAGATGTTAGATGACAAGGAAAAGTTGTTTCACTCTAAGTTATGGGTGAAAGGTAAGCCTCTGCATTTCATTCTTGATAATGGAAGTCAAAAAATATTAATCTTTGCTAATATTATGAAAAAATTAAATCTATCCATGAAGCCTCACCCAAAGCCATACAGTATTGGACGGTTGAGTCTAGGGAGAAACCTCTGTGTCACCCACCAATGTCTTCTCTCATATGCAATAAAACTTTTTCAAGATGAGGTCTTATGTGATGTGGTCAATCTAGATGTTTGTGATGTACTCTTTGGTCAGCCATTCATATATGATTGACATGGCATCTATGAATCAAAAACTTGAAGGATCACTCTCTCTTAGAACACGATGCTACAAGGTACCAAAGGTACCACCTTTTATATCTGCCTCTCTGATTAGTGCCAAGTAATTTGTTCTCATGGTGGTTAAGCCATAAGAATCCAAAAAGGTTGATGTTACAGCCCTGACTACATAAATAACATAATAATAAAATAAAATAGATACCGAGTTGAAGAAGTTCACGGCCTTCCATCCACAGACTGATAGTCAAATAGAAATAGTGAACAATCGAGCCCTGCATAGTTCTATAAATCACAGCCCCTTCCAAGTATGCATTGAAAATCAAATCAAAGTATAACTACCACACTTAATGATAAATATTGATGCAATGGGGACCATTACTTCTCAAAGAAGGAGGAATGATCTGGGCAACAATTCATATGACAATTCGGGTGATGGGTCTGCCCCAATTGATGGCAAAACTTTTGAGAGCCATAACTTTTGCATCGTAGCTCCAATTGACTCACCGTTTGAACTATTGAAAAGCTAATAATAAAAAGAACATCGTGAAATGACATAAGATCCACTCAATGAAGTTTGACTCTTGAAAACTTAACAAAAGTGCCTCAAATTTCACTTTTAGTAGTACAGTTTAAAAATAGTAAGTTTCTAAAAATAGTAATTCCTTGAATTCTATATTATTGTAAATCGTGGAAGTCGAACCACTTAATCTCCCTCAATATTGGGGACCTTAAACATCCTCATCATACCTTCAAAACATGTATAAATGAAGATTTAACCTGAAATAAAAATCAGACATCTCTTCTTAGAGATAGGCCTATGTTTGGGTCTACAATTTTGATCAATAAAACATCTCTTTTCAGAGATAGCATTATTTGAATTATGTTCTTATTTTTGAATTATCTTTCAACCAAAGCTTTCATGTTTTGGATCAGTTGTATCAGAGTGATTTGTCTTTAGAGTATATGATCCCAAAGATGAGGTCAGATTACAGGAAAAGCTTGGGTGGAAAATAGAACCAGCAAATTATCCACATATTCACTCCAAACGACTTAAAATAGCGGACAACGTCGAGACATCTAATCATTTCAAAGAAATGATGAATGAAGCCCTCCAACAGTATCAAGCACATATGCTACAACAATTTGCTCAAATTCTCTAACAAATCTCGACAAAAAATTATGGCTCCTCATCCACTCCTGCACATTCTTTCAGTGCCCCAACACCCTTCAAGGTTTAGGTGAATTTTGATATCCCTACATTTAAAGGCAAAATCAATGTTGATGTAGTAAAAAAATGGTTAGATAAATTATCATCTTATTTTTCTATAAATAAATTCACCGATAAAGAGAAGATTACTTTTGCTCTTCTGAAAGCATCATTGCCTGTCAAAAATTTATGAAAAGTGTATAAAAAGATATTCAATGCAGATGATATTGACCTTGAGACGGAACCTACATGGGATGATTTCATAGAATCTATAAATGAATAATACTATCCCATTGGAGCATACGACGATCTATATATAGAGTGGCAACAACTTTGCCAAGGTAAGGAACAGTCTGTTCAAGATTACACTGACATTTTTTATTCTCTATCTATGAGATTGGGCATCCAAGAAAGTGAGAAATATAAGGTTCTTAAATATCATGGTGGACTAAAATGGTACATATTGGAAGAAATGGAACTCTTCAATTTGAAAACCATTAGTGAGGTATATAGGTTCATAGTGAAGATTGAGCAGAAGCATGGAAGAATGAATATAAAAAATCAGTCTTCAAAATAAAAAATTGATAAAGAAGGTCAAACACGAGGCCAAAATTGAAAGCAAAAAGAAGAAAAGACTGAGAAGTGTGATTATCACAAATTTGGAACTCACTCTAAAGAAGATTGTCAAGCCATCAAGTCACTACTTTCTGAGTCACAATCCTCAACATCTACTACTCTACCTCATACAAACCTTGCAGTCGAAGAGGTTGAAGAAGAAATTTTAGATGTTGATTCTGAAGGTATTGTTGCTTCATCACAGACCCATGACAAGACACTAGATGACAAGGAAAAATTATTTCACTCTAAGTTATGGGTGAAAGATAAGCCTTTGTATTTCATTTTTGATAGTGAAAGTCAAAAGAATTTAATCTCTGCTATGTTGTGAAAAGCCTAAATCTGTCCATGAAGCCTCACCCAAAGCCATACAGTATTGGATGGTTGATTCTAAAGAGAAACCTCCGTGTCACCTTCCAATGTCTTCTCTCATATGCAATAAAACCTTTCCAAAATGAGGTCTTATGTGATATGATCAATCTAGATGTTTGTGATGTACTCTTTAGTTAGCCATTCATGTCTGATCGACATGGCATCTATGAATCAAGAATTTAAAGGATCACTCTCACTCTTAGAACATGATGCTACAAGGCACCAGAGGTACCACCTTCTACATCTGTCTCTCTGATTAGTGCCAAGAAATTTGTTCTCATGGTGGTCAAGCAACAAAAATCTAAAAGGGTTGATGTTACAGCCCTGACTACACAAACAACATAATAATAGAAGTAAATAGATACTGATCTGAAGAATTTCACGGCTTTCCATCCACAAACTGATGGTCATATAAAAATGGTGAACAATCGGGCCCTACATAGTTCTATAAATCACAGTCCCTTCTAAGTATGCATTAGAAATCAAATCGAAGTACAACTACCACACTTGATGACAAATCTTGATGCAATGGAGACCATTGCTTCTCAAAGAGGGAGGAATGATCCGGACAACAATTCAGATAACAATTTGGATGATGAGTCCACCCCAATTGAAGGCAAAACTTCTGAGAGCCATAACTTTTACACCGTATCCTCAATTGACTCACCATTTGAACCATTGTAAATATAATAATGAGGGGAACGTTGTGAGATGGAATGAGCTTTGCTCGATAAATTTTGACCCCCAAAAACCCAATGAAAGTTCTCCAAATTTTAATTTTAGTAGTGGTCTCTAAAAATAGTAAGTTTCTAAAAATAGTAATTTCTCAAATTATATATTGTTGTAAATCATGGAAGTCAAACCACTTAATCTCCCTCGAGATTGGTGACCTTCCACATCCTCCTCACACCTTCAAAACATGTAAAAATTAAGATGTAACTTGAAATAAAAATCAGATATCTCTTCTCAGAGATAGGCATATGTTTGGGTCTGCAATTTTGATCAATTAAACATCTTTTTTCAGAGATAGCATTATTTGAATTGTGTTGTTCTTATTTTTGAATTATCTTTCAACCAAAGCTTTCAAGTTTTAGATCAACTCCTCAATAGAGTCATCAAATTTATTGACAATTAAAATTATCACATCAATGAATCAACTCTTTTACCTATCACGAAGGTTAATATGGAATCATATAAGTCTAATGGTTAGGATCTAAAAAGTCACAAAGGATATTAAAGATGTAAAAGGAGTTTTTATATGTTTTGATAAATAACAAGTACATCAAATATTGAATATTACTTCATTATAATTTTAAAAATTAAATATCTCTTTGAATCAAATGAAAGAAAAATATTATAATTATATAATCTAACATATTCCACAGAGAAAACCTATGAATACGATAGTCTCTTAAAAGAAATATTTTTGATCCTTATAATATATCTGCTTTATCAAATTATCTATAATCTTTTGATAGTCACATTGTACTCAAAATAGATCCCAAAAAAAATTGAAAGACAAATAAAATAACTGGCAATGAAGACCAAAGAATGAAATAAAAATAAAAATTATCATAACTAATTAAGCACCTACTAAAGATGAAAGAAACTAAACTAAATAGAAAACTTACTTAAATCAAAGAAGAGAGAACAACTACTAACAATAAAAAATAACAAACTAAGCTTAATTTATCACTTAAAACTAAAATAAATCTAGAAAAAAAATAAAATGATCTAACACTTAAATCTTAAGAGATGACAGAAAATAAAATCTACCTAATCTAAACATAAACTATTAATGTAAGACTAAAATAAGATTATGATATTGAATTAACAACTTAGAATAAAATAAACCACGAACCAACTAAACATTATAAATATAACAAACAATAAGTAATAAAGTAATAACAAACTAAGAACTAAATAAAATAAACAAAAAGTAATGAAATAAACTAGTATAATCTAAAAATAAACTCAGAATTAGAATAAAAATATAACTAAAAATTAACTAAATAACATACAAATGAATTTACAAGTCTTTAATAAGAGTTATCTTAACATAAATAAAAGAGATTTTTTTGAGAAATAGTATTTTAATAAAATAATAATAATATGACAACTAATACAATCTGAATGGATCAATAACATGTCGCATGTAATGATATAATTATTTTTATTCAAGCTAACTTTGGATTCTTCACATATGTCTGCATATCTACAATTATCATAGGATATTAAACATAATATCCTTTAGATAATCGGTTTATAAACTAAATAAAAAATTTGGATATCCCTGCATTGATTAAGCTTATTACTTAATCGACAGAGAATGTGTTATTGATCTATCTACAAAAATTGTATTATCTTAGAGATATTACATAAAATAAGTATAATGAATAAATTTTAAATCAATTCAGAGTCTTCAAGTATACCTATGTAATATTCTTCGCCTGATATGTCACTTTGATATTCTTTTATAATAATCTCTTCAAGAGATAGTTGAATAATTAGTTATCACTAACTTTAATTAGTTATTAGTTAAATCTAATTGACTTTTTAAATAAAGTCAATTAGTTACAACTTAGCTTTATATTTAAGACTTAAATAAGTCTTATAAAATTAAAATAAAATATTAATAGACCGACTGAATACAAACTCTAAATGGGTGGGGGACCTTAGGTATTACTCCACTTAAATAAACAAATTATGCTAAACACTAATATGACTTAAGCAATTTAAATAAAATTAAATACATCTAACACTATATTTATATATATTAATCCATTAAATTCAGTAATATATGTTCAAAATCAAAATATCAACTACTATAAAATCTCAACTATTGTTAAGTATAAAAAATAAATATGCATCACCAAAGTATTACAATATGATAAATTATCTAAAAATATTAAAAATTGAAATATAACTTATCTAGCCATCCACGTGTCATCAAAGTACTAAAGTATGATCAAAGTATTAAAAAACATCAAAATCCTCTACATAACTTAACAAGCCATCAATTCATCTTTTGTGTTAGACAATATTTCAATCAATGGATGAGCCTTATCTATCATATATTTAGTGTAATTCATTGTCTTAACTAGCAACTTTACCAATTTAGTGTCACTTTTATTATTTTCATCGTAAACCTCTAATTTCACCTTATTAACCATATTGGTGATCATAGGAGATTCTATAAGACTAAGTCCTTGCCTCTTACTTTTTGAAGGAACTGTCTTTTCCTACTCAAGTATATGTGAAGGAAAATTAGTAAGACTTAACTTCGAACAACTTATAGTAGTCAGGTTCAGAAGATAGATTCTTAATATTTAATGTCATAAGAGTTCAAGAATATAATTTTGCAATCAAATATAAATCATTTCAAAGTGTAGGTTCTTGATACTGAGGAGAATGACAAGGAGTGGGATTCTGATCATATTGTTAAGTAGTATGCATATGTTAGAAGGAACTACATCCATGAGAACGAGCTCTCCAAGGAGGTCTTCTCCAACATCAGTTACTTCAATTTGTAGGATTGAAAGGCATAGCATTCAAAACATTCCAAAATTTGGGGTCTAATGCATTAAAATAGATTGCATGCATGTCCCACAATTATAAGGTCTAGAAATAACTCTACCAGTTCTTCTACCCCTGGAATTTTGACCTCTAGGAAAAAATATGTGTGGTGTATCCTCTCTATGCCATTCCTAGTTACATCCCCAATTATCATGTGAGTTATTATAATGAGGTGGAGTCCAACCTAACATCTTATTGAAATTTGAACCAAAACAAAACCATGATAACCATCTGTATTGAAAATTATCAATTGATATACATCAAAGTAAATGCATCATGTCATATATGATTTTGAGGTAGAATTCTTGCACAAATTTTAATTAATGAGATTGAAATTAATATTATACACCTTATATCAAAACTCAATGCTAGTCAAACATATCTATTATATTTTAAAAGGTCAACAAAATCAAAATACCTTCTATATGATTCTCAAATTTCATCCAAAAAGTTCGACTATACTCATATGTTGAATAATTACTTTATTCAAAGAACTGACAAATGTCAAATATAACCATATTACATTTCTACCTAAAACCAAATGCCTATGCCAATATAACAGAGCAATATCTAATCAACATAACATCCCTGAAAATTGTTATCAATTTAAATCTATAATTTGTATCTAATCAAAATATTGATTGTAAGCATATTAACCCATCTTTATATCTTAAATCAACAATATGATTGCAAAAATTATAACTTCCTCAAAAATAAAATAAAATAGAGCAACTAAATATATTTTGTTTCATATCAAAAAATAACCTAAAAGACCAATATCTGAGTTGCATAACATTTTCAATCCTTCTCGATTAAACTTCCATAAGCATGGCTTCAAACTATTCATACCTCCATTTGAACAACTTCAAATATTTGAAAAATAAATAGTCATTTTACAATAATCATTTCTAGATTTACAAAATAAAACACAAAATAAGAACCAAGATATCAAACAAATTTTCCATTCTGTAACTGATATCATATTTGCCAATGAACTGAGTTTCTTTTACCACAAATTACATACAGAAAATTCAAACCAGACATCAATATTTCTAAGCATGGCATCACTTTTCATGTCTTAACAAAACCACATTTTCCATACATATGAGTGAAAAAACATAATCTCATTTCAAAAGTTAAAACCATCTGTCATTTGAAAACTAAAAATCACCTTGGAATTCATTTGACATGCTATTTTCACCCACTGTTAAACCATCAATCAAACCATCATGAAAAGAAAACCAAAGCTCATGACTTTTATCGATAACCCAAAATACCTCTATAAATTCGAAACCAATTTTGTATATAAAGACTTTTCTTAAATAGCAGACATCTCCAGATCTCAAAATGGAAACATGTAGATGAGTGTCAAATAAAATAAATAAATCTGGATGAGGAGTCAATTCTTAAGACCCTTGGCAGAATACTAAAGAAATCTTATATTCTAATAAAACCAAACTATTTTGCATGTATAAGCATATAGCAATCATATTGAAACCTTTCAATGGAAAAATGAAATCATGTGAAGCAAAATTGAGAGAACAAACAAGATCATGAGTTCTGCCAAATACCCAAATATCTTCACATTTTATCAAAACTTGAAACTAATTATTCATAAAATATCTCTAAGAATCACACAATCAACTTCAAATTTTGAAATAAAAACATGCAGACAAATATTTAACTCAAAACTCCTCAAAAATCAAACATTGTGTAACCAAATATGAATTGAAAGGAATTCTACATATCAAACTATAATATATTTCCAACTGTAGGCTTCATTCGCATGTAACTTAACTATGCATCTTATCAATATAACTAGAGAACTTTTAATTTTCCATGCAAAAAATTATATTTCAAACTCACATATATACTTCAAAAAATAAAAGGGTGGAAATCTCTTGTCTGCAACTATTCCCATTTTCCTCTATTCTTTTTCAAGTCTTTTTCTTGATCGCAAAATGTTGCTTCCACCCAAAATTTATTAAATAATGGCCATTAAGAGGACAAAATACCTCTTTGTATTGCTTCTAGGCAAGCATTAACTACCTCGCTTACATGCTAAAATCTAATTAGTTGTTAAGTCTGGGGGTACCCTTTTGATGACTCGGCTAGGTCTTATACCATTTTGCCAAATTTATCCATAGCCAAACTAGCTACCAAAACCCTTCTATACTCATCAAATATATGTATTTATATCGAAACTTAATGCCATAAGATCTATAAATATTCAAATAAATCCTAATACATTCGTTGTATTAAATAAACTCTATGTCAAATAAAAACAAATCAGAGTCTTGCTAGTTGATGCAGTTTCACAAACTTTACATTGAACTTGAGTTAACTTAGGAACATGTGCCTAAATTACATGTTAGGTTTCCATGTCCACCACCTTAGGGTGTTATGAACGTTTCCACTAACTAGTGTGTAGGTCCATCAATGATTTAAAAAAATTGACCCTTAGGACTTAGGTTTAGATAATAATTTAGGTTTAAATATCATTTAGATCTAATCAAATGATCAATATATGTAAGTTTGATCTAACAAATCAACATATACATACCTTGAAACTTATGACATTAATATGAAATACAAATAATATTAATCATGTATCATTTCAAATTATATTGACACCTCAAGATCAAAACTAGCATTTGATCAAACAACCCTATGAATCAAACAAATTGTTCTCATATTCCAAATATCAATGCCTCTTAATATTATGAAAACTTTGTATTATTCATCCATGCCAACAAATAATACAACTAGAAGTATCTTACTCATAATATCAAATTAAATTGTTCCCAGCAAAACCCTATAAATTGTCCATATAAACTGAATATTTTTCATTGTATCAACTCATGCTTTCAAAACCACTTCATAATGTTAGAGTAAAACTTCATTAAATACAACAATCATGTTCAATATTAAACATAGCAATGAATATTCAAATGAAGTAATGAACTAAGACCCTCTCTAAGTAGTTTTAAATCTTATGACTTTAGTCGTCAATATGACAAAATGACCTGGCTTACTTGAATTTTTAGAACAGAGAGGGGGTGCCAAAATAGGCATAACATAACCCTTATTTATTTAGCCTAAAATTTGAATTAATTGGCATTTTGATCCTCAAGCTTCATCAATGGCTCAGGTAATCCAGGGTTTGATTTCTACGTCGTGTAATCCACATAAATTATCATCAGTAGCCTTCCAATTGAAGTTGAGTATGAGTAAACAATTTCTTTTTGGAGTGAAGCAAAAATGGCAATGAGAAAGAAACACCAGTTGGTTGTTCTTCACCCTTATGGAAAAAATTATTCTATGACATGTTCTGTGTTGCTACAACATTAAGCCCAAATGAAAGTATCAAGTAATATTAAAGTCCTAGGAAATATTAATACTCTTTTTTCTTGCATTATACACTTAAGACAAAACCTGGCCTTTTGCCTACAAACATAATATAAATGTATTGATTCATTTGCATAAATTTCCAAGGCTCTATATAGTCATTCTAAACACATCTTACCAACAAAAGTTCTTAGCTAAGGCATTGAGTTGAATATATTATTTTAAATAGGGAATTAACAAAGCATTGTCATATTGTCCATGTCTTTCAACTTTTATTGTTGGTTCACAACTGCATTTTTGAAGTTGGGTTGGTATTTTTCCATGAAAAACATGAAGCTTTTAGGGCATGTAAGACCTTTGATATTGGCCTATAGCAACAGCGGTGGCAAAAGCATGGGAATGCAAAGAGAGCATAGCAATACCATTAAGGCCTCATAGTGTGACTATTATTGAATTTGGGACAATAATAGATGGAGTCACTCTCAATACTCATGCCTTTCATAATGCCATATTCTACACACACACCTTTGTTGGTAAAGGTGGGGCACAACTTTTTATGCCAGCGGGAAAGTGGTTGACTAGAAGATTTAATTTGACAATTCATCTCACACTGTACTGAGATATAGGGGTTGTAATCCTTGGATACCAGGTAATATTTTACATTATCCTCTATATATTATGCCTTTTTTCACATGGCACTTGAATGTTCAGTCAATGAGGTTTATTCAACAGATGGATAAGGCCCAATATTTAACTTGAAGAATTAGATAACCAGATACATTGACATCTGAGAGCATGTAATTTTGTTCACAATGCTACCACTGGCTGATATGTACTATGGTGTTGTGTCCTACCCTCAGTCATCATTTGAGGGTCCATATGCCTTTGATTTAGATTCAAAATAGGGAATAAGGTGCATGCTAACTAAGATAAAATGAATCTAAAACTAAGATGACAAATAGGAACATGATGAAAGTGAAATCTTAATGGATGTCACGCATGAAAGCTAGAAAGGAAGCTATTGAATTTTTCACTGTCATTGACATAAAAAGATAAAAATAAATTTTATTGCTTGATTACATTGGATCCTCATTCTTCAGATTCATTGATTAAAATTTAATGTTTCCCTTGATGGACTCCAAAAATTGGCCATTCATTGGCCCCCTACCTTTGTATGGTCAAACCAAGGAGTTACTGGGTGAAAGGCACTACAATCTAATTCATGGGGCCAACCTTACAAACGTTGTCATTACAGGTGGGGAGAACCTTCGACATAATAAACTCTCTAAAAAATTACTAGGAAAAAATATTATCCTACTACTTATAATTTATCTTGTCCACCTAGAGTGGTTAGTTCTATGTAGGAAAAAATAGATGCATCATTTCAGTCTTTGGACTACTAGTTTATATGTGCTTTTTTGTAATGCACACTAAGCTTTCTCATCCATCAGTTTTCTGGGAAAAATTGAACTGTCGATGGTCAAAGAGATGTTTGGTGGCATTGGTTCCACAATCATACTCTAAATTACACTCACCCACTCTAAATTACACTCTCCCACACCTTGTTGAGCTAATAGATTTAATAGACATTATTATTTTTTATTTGACATTCTTGAACTCGCTATTTTGGACCATCCACCTAGTATATTGTAGGTTTATAGCGAAAATGCCAAAAAAAATTCTAACTGTAGTCAAATCATAGGATTATATCCATACATTTAAATCCATAAAATTTCAACTATGTACAATAAGGGATTATGCAAGAGTGATGTATGTTTATATCTTGTGTGTTGATTTACAACAATGTTTGAATTAAGAAGTTGCAATCCTTCTGCTTGACTCACCCAACATAGATGGTATTGATCTAGGTGAGTTAATTTGTTCATTATTAAGTAATCTAGGTTAACATGGGGATATATATGTCCTTACAGTCGGTGTTTTTTTGAATTCATTATACATTATATTCTTCATCTCATTTGCTGACTCATATCCTCTTTTCTTACTTAGTTATTGTGTTTTATGTTGTTTCACCTCAAAAATACTTCCAATACCTTTGTTTTTATAAATTAACAAATATCTTTATTACATAAATTCCATTTAATTTGGCACCCATATCAAAATGTTTTACTTCATGTGTTGATATTCATTTCTTCCACATTTATAGCTATTATGCCCCTGATTGAGTATATGCTACTATGCATCACCCAATAGCCAAAATCTTCTCTTCTAATAACACTGCTCTCTCATGGTATAAGTGATTATCCTATCAAAACTTGAAAGAAGGATATTTCAATTGTTTTGAGTTGCACATGCTTAATGACCACAAATCCATTAATAATAATGCAAGTAAAAGTGCCATCCAGTGGAATCTTGACCAACATTTTTCTGTGACTTAAATCAAATGCTAAGAACTTCGCTAATGCCAAGAACATAAATATGATCATTGATTCCTGCAAATAATTTGTAAATCAGATTTGTAACTTAGAACCAAATTCTTTAGTCTTCAGTGTGATTTCCCATATATTTCCTTCTCTATAAATTTTATGATTCAATCTTTGGAAAGGTCTTCCAGGGGTTGGTTCAATTAATGGCAACTACAAATCTTCTCTAGCATGTGAAAGTTAAAAAATGAAATGAATGCTAAGAATGAAATAATATTAAAATGGAATCAATGAAGCCAAAGCCAATCTAAGACTTGAGGTGATGAAAAATATTGAAAATTGCTAATATTTTTGTATCGTTGATTTTGTTTTAATAGCATGTGTATTAGGAGATATAACCAATCTTAAGATCTATTAATGTCAAACTAAGTGCTATACATGATCCATTACTAGATATGGTTTAAAGTAGGACCAACAAACCTTATGGGAATAGAGAAAGGATCCCTATCAAATGTTATATGTTCCACTAGAAACTAGATCATAACCCCAAGGTATGAAACTTGTCAAGCTCCTAATATTGTCTCCATCTTTTTGGTTTCATTTGTTATCCTTTTCCATTGAAGTTTTTTAGTTTGAAACTTCTAATTTAATCATTTATGTCACTCTAAAATTTCTTTAAATTACAAAGTACTTGAATTATTTTGCTTTGGAACTAGAAACATGTTTAATTAGAACATTCATTTTCTATGTTGCTAGGTGTATGATCAATTCAAAGCATGTAAATTAATAAATCATGGGTGCCATTAACAACTATATGACCACCTCTTAAATATTGCATTTACTTAATATGCCTTGGGCTCTTTGATTGCATCATCTTAGGGGGAGTTCTATATGCTAAATGCCATTTCCAGCCTATAACCATTAATTTAACATATGATCCCTCAATATTGAATGGCAAGTAGTGAAAAATCTTATCTTATGATGGAAGATAAGGTATTTATAAGTTGATTTGTTAGCTGCAAAAGAAATGTAATGCTTCAACTGTTGTATTATTTAGATGTAGTTCTACATAACCTCTTTTTTTAATTATGTAGCATGTTTATAGGTTCATGCTCAGATGTCTGCATTGAGGATTGTTACATCAGTTAACAATTAAATCCTTCAAATTTGTTATAATAACCAAGCCCGTTGTTAGCTTTTGAGGAGACAAAACTTTAGAGGTCTTTGTTGATGGGAAATTACTACTCAAGGATAATTTGTAGTGGAATCCTCTATTTGTAATAAATAAACATTAACTAATGTGTCACTAGGTTGGAGATTGAACTAACTTCTCTCTAGTTTTGCATATGCTTATCAATATGTTGTTAACAGTAGTGCTTGTTAGACACTTTGGAAGTCCAAATAGAGGCATAATTTTGTATTATCACTTGTGAATTCAAAATAAATTGATGATTTTCCTGGCCAAAATAAAACCTCTCCCCTAAGCACAATATTTGACCAATTTATTGAGAATGTGCATTGTTATCTCTTGTGCAAATTATCGTCTCTAAGAGGAAGATAGCTTCTTGTAAGACCTTAAAAAATTAGAACCAACTAATCTTATTATTGTAGTACATATAAACAACAATAATAGAGTGATGACACCAACGCTCTTGTTTGTGCATTATTCTTCCCATAGGAACTTGGGCTCTGCACCCTTGCTACAATTTGAATGCCTTTTAAAAACACCCTTATATTCCAATATCAAGAGAATAAATTGAGAATGGTTAAAAACTCAGGCTTTCGAAAATGTCATCCTCGATAAGTAGTCCTTAGTTTCATATAGTAGCTTCAATGAAATTCAGTTTAACACTAGGCTAAGAAAAAATTGAAACCAACTGTTTTACACAATTTTCATGCTTTGAATTCCTTTATCGAAAAATGTTAACATATTAAATTAAAGAATTTAACTTTCGGAATCCATATAATGAATTAATCAAAACAATACAATTTTTTTCAGAAAAAAATAAATAAATAAATAAATCTTATAATATTATTAAATTTCTAAAAAAAATAAAAATTTAATATATAACTTAATATTATTAAATTTAATATATATATATATATATATATATATATATATAAAACAAAGGAAAAGATAACAAATACACAACCCATAAAATAACACCACCATATCACACAATAGCAACTTGTCAATTTTGTTTCTATAAATCTTCATAGTAAAGCAGAGGTCTCACCCATAAATAATTATATTTACATGTATTATAATCTAGCCATATTAGCATAATGATGAGGTCGAGCAAACATTTGTTACCTTCTCCATTTCATTGCCCTTTGTTTTGTTTGACTAGTATCTTATACTGCCAAGTGTTTTGGTAGATTAGTTACAATCTACTATCTCAAAGAAAACAAGACAAGCCCAACTCCGAGAGTATGAGTCAGATTGGTATGATTATATGCAAAAATGATCATGGTAAGAGTCTTATTCATTTATTTATTTATCTATAATGTTGTAAGTTATTTTATGTTAAGAGTTAAAGTTTAAAGGGTATTCATTTAGTTAAATTTGTTCAGCATATAATTTTGATTTTATTATGTTAGATTTTGTTAATAACAAGAATACTGATTGATGAGCTTTTTATAAACTAAACAATTTCTCCAATTAAACTAATAATTATTCATTTTTTATTATTATATTGAAATAATTGATGTCAAAATAATAATCTCATGATACAATTTCTAGACTCGGTTTTAACAACTCCTACATGTCAATGATCAACTGTAAAGACTTTACACACTTCAACTAAGCTCAGCGAGACAACTCCAAACTGCGGCCGCATAAACTTGTGCAACTGCAATGTCACATAGTAGAAAAGAAAAGAAAATAAAATAAAATGTTAACTGTACCGATTAGTGAAAGAAATTCCACCTTTGACCTCGTTGTAATAAAGTACTAAAAGTATACAATAATTATGTAAGAAGTTGATTGCATGTTGTAATATCATTTCTTGTGTATCTTTGAGAATCGCGATAGTGTCGACTACCAGCGGTGGCAGCAATCAATACAGGGGCACCAAAAAAATTAATGAGTTCCGTAGAAGTGGCTCGACAAAGGCAGAACGGGGAGTCAATGGCGGAGGACGTTTGTGGGAAGGCACAACAGCTATTGAAGCTTGTTAAGAAGTTAGCAGATTCAAGCGAGCTTTCAAGACAACAGCCCTCTTCCAATATCCCGTTAAACCATTCTGCTAGGGTTGTTGAAGATCCTGCATTGTTAAACCAAACTAGGCTTTCATCAATAAAATAGGTAAGCGTTAATTTTAAAAATAAAGCCTTAGAGGATATTTTGGAAGGTGAAAAATGGTTTGGAGAGAAGGGTTTGGTTTGTCATTTTGATAGGTTTTGGGCATCTCTTTCCGTGTTGCATTAGTGACTTTCAGAATCTTGGATTTTTTTTGTTGGTAGGAATTATGGAAATTTATCCATATGCTAAATGTTTTTTTATTGTCACCTTTGAGTCTTTGGTTGATCGGGACAAGATTTTTCATGCTAAAATATGGAGTTATGAAAATCACTTACTGTTACTGAAACCTTGGACCCCTGATTTTAACCATTTGGTAGAAAATATTTCATTGTGTCCCATTTAGGTGAGATTGTCATAAATACTGCTCCAATTTTGGTCTGAGATGGATCTTTCAATTACTAGGTCTACATTGGGTGAGATGTTAAAAATTGATACTTCTTCGTTGAATTTTTCCCGAACTACATTTCCCAGGATTTTAGTGTGTTTAGATATCTGTCTAGATCTTCCCACTAGTATTGAGCTTAAAGTGCAAGATAGACGCTAGTCTCAATCCCTTGATTTTGAAGGAATCCCCTTTGGATGTCGAAATTATTTTTAGGTTGGTCATATCTCTACCTCTTGCCAAAAAGTGAAGCGTAAACGAGTATCTTCTTGGAGAAAGGAGGTAAATGAGAAACATCTTGTTGTTTTTGCAAATATTCTTGATCAATCTGTAGGAGTGGATTCAGTGTTGGTAAAGACAGAGTTTGGATAAGGTAATACCTTTGGTAAAAACAACTTAGAATGTTGAGAATGTTGGTAATAGTGCAAATAAGAGTGAAGATTTAAGAGGCAAACCTAAGGAGGGAAGAGAAGTGTGTTGGATAGCAGAATAACAAAATTGCAGAAATAAAATATATTTGCAGACTCAGATTGCTACAGCAATCAAAAAGAGATTTTTATCTTATTAATTCTCCATGCATAAAAACTGCGATCAAGTCTCTTACATAAAGACTTAAGAACAAACAAAAAACTGTAAATAAACTAATCTTTAACTGAAGTTGTGCATGCAAGCTGAGAAGACTGAAGCAATTAAACATACAGACTCCGTGCATGATGGAGGCAAACGGGGAGTTGGAGAAATTAGCTCCAGTTTCTAACACTCCCCCTTAATTTCTACCACTAACTACTTCAACCTTTACAATGCCTAAATTTTGTCTTAGATAATCAAAACTTTCTTTTGCTAATATCTTTCTGAATATATCTGCCAATTGGTCTTCAAATCTACAGAATTCCAAATGGATTTCTCCATTATTTATTAACTCTCTGATAAAATAAAATCTTGTATCAATGTGCTTGCTCCTCTTGTGAAAAACATGATTTTTTGACAATGCAATTGTTGATTTGTTGTCACAAAATATTGGTGGACTCCTATGCTTGTAATAAATCTATCAATACTCTCCTCATCCAAGTTGCTTGACATGTTGCTGATGTGGTTGCTACATACTCTACTTCCGCTGATGAAAGTGTCACTATAGGTTGTTTTTTGGATGCCCATGTGACCACACCTATTCCAAAAAGAAAGTGATGTTCAGAAGTACTCTTCTTGTCATCAATGCTACCTGTAAAATCACTATCAGTATAACCAATCAAACCAAAATCATTAGTTGTGAAATATAAAATTTCATATTTTGTTGTTCCCACCACATATCTCAATATCCTCTTTTCAACTTGTTAATGTGAGTCTTTTGGTGACTCCATGAATCTAGAGATTAAACTGACCCCATACATGATATCCAGTCTTGTAGCTGTAAGATACATCAAACTACCAATTAGTCTTTTGAATGTTGTAGAATCAACATTAGACCCTTTGTCTTCTTTGCTAATTTTGGTCCCTATAGCAACTAGTGTAGGCGTTGATTTACAATTCAACATCTTAAACCTCCTTAACACATCCTTTGCATATTTAGTTTGACAAATCAAAATTTCCTTCTCTGATTGTACAACTTCAATGCCCAAAAAATACTTCATTAATCCCAAATCTGTCATCTCAAATTCTTTCTTCATCGTTGATTTAAATGTGTCTACAGACAAATTTTCAGTGAAAATCAAATCATCAACATACAAACACACAATCAAAACCTGACCTTCTTTATTGATTTTTGTGTACAATGTAGGCTCACTATTGCTTCTACTGAATCCATTATTTGTCATGTATGAATCAATCATGCTATACCATGCTCTTGATGCTTGCTTGAGACCATAGAGGGCCTTCTTCAATCTGTAGACTTTTTCTTCATGTCCATGCACTTCATACCCTGGTGGTTGTTTCACATACACTTCTTTATCTAGAAAACCATTCAAGAAAGTTGATTTGACATCCATTTGATATATTTTCCAATTATTTTGTGCAACTATTGCTAAAACCATTCTAATAGTATCAAGTTTAGCAACTAGAGCAAATGTTTCATTATAATCAATTACATGTTTTTGTGCAAAACATTTTGCTACTAACCTTGCCTTGTGCTTTTCAACCTTTCCTTTTGCATCAAATTTGGTCTTATAAACCCATTTGACTCATATGCAATCCTTACCTTCAAGTAGATTAATTAAATCCCATGTTTGATTTCTCTCAATGGCATTCATCTCTTCATCCATTGCTTTTATCCAATGTTCCTCATTAACTGCTTCTTCATAATACATAGGATCATGAGCGAAAAAGGCAAAATTTGAACATAAATCTAACTTATCTTCTTCTTGATCATAAATCTCATTCAAGTTTCTCATTTTCTTACCTTTAAGTTTTGATTTTAAAGTGACAAGAGTTGGATCTGATTCATCACTTGTGAATTGGGAGTAGGATGACATGCATGACCAGATGATTCACCTTGTGCTAAGCTCCTAGGTGTTCTTATTGGAGTGTTTGTTCTTGCTTGTGGAGAGGATTGATCACCTTGCAAATTTTGTTCTTCAAATTTTTTTTCATTTTGGGGAATTGGTGCTCCAATTGTGATGGTTTTATCAATGCTTTCATCCCATGCTTCTTCTTCCTTAAATTCCACATCTCTGCTAATAATCACTTTCTTTGAAATGGGGTTATACAACTTATAAGCCTTTGATTCTTCACTATAGCCAATAAAAATGCATTTCTCACCTCTATCATCAAGTTTTCTTCTTAATTTAGATGGTATAAGAGAATATGCGATACAACCAAAAAACTTGAAATGATGCACACTATGCTTCTTACCACTCCAAGCTTCTTGTGGAATTCGATCCCTGACACTCTTTATTGGGCTTCTATTCAGAATATATACTGCACAAGCTACTGCTTCTACCCAATATTCATTTGACAAATGTTTGGCCTTCAACATGCTTCTAGCCATCCCCATGATTGTTCTATTCTTCCTTTCTGCTACACCATTCTGTTGTAGTGTGTACTTTGTAGTCAGTTGCCTTTTAATGCCATGATATCTGCAAAAATTTTGAAATTCATTAGACATATATTCACCTCATCTATCTGATCTAAGTACTTTGATGTAAAGACCACTCTGTTTTTCAACCATAGCCTTGAATTCTTTAAATTTTCCAAAGGCATCAGAGTTTTCCTTGAGAAAATGTATCCAAGTCGTTCTTCTAAAATCATCAATGAAGGTTAGAAAATAAGAACTACTTCTAAATGATGGAATTTGCATTGGTCCACATAAATCACTATGGACTAGCTCCAATATTACCCTTGCTCTATATGAAGCTCCTATTGAAAAGCTCTCTCTATGTTGTTTTGCTAGAATGCAACTCTCACATGAACTTCCTAGCTGTTCTATTGGTTGTAATCCCTTCACCATATTTTTCTTTTGTAACAAATTCAAACCTACAAAATGTAAATGTCCATACCTTAAATGCCTTAGCCATGATTGGTCTAGATGCATGGTTTTGAAGTGGGTTTCATCTTCTCCTTGGATGCACTGAATTCGAAGAGGGAACATCTAATTCTTGGTCATCTCCACTTTTCCTATCAGCGTGTCATTTGGAAATTTGTCTAGTATTGTGCAAACATTATCCATAAAAGATACTTTGTAACCTTTCTGTACTAACTGTCCAACACTCATAAGATTATGCTTTAGTCCAGATACAAAATAAACATCAAGAATAAATCTTCTTTCACAATTTTTTGCCAAAATATGTATTACTCCTTTACCCATTAAATCCACTTTGTTATCATTTCCTGATTTCACTTCAGATTTTACGGAATCATCGAGACTAGCAAACAATTCTTTATTCCCTGTCATATGGTTACTGTAGAGTAATTTTTACTCTACGTCGTATTTAATTTATTTTTGATTCGAGCACTGCAATTTTGGTTCCTGTGCACCTTAGACATAGCGGCAGAGTTTTGGAGCAGAGGACGGGTTCATTTTTGCCTAAGTGTCGAAGTGCAGCGGATGCTGCCAAGTGTCGCCCTCCAAGCACGGGGCTCTTTCTCCTTCTTGTTTCCTTCATCTCATTTTTGCCCAAGTATCAAGTTCAAGCGGATGCTACTAAGTGTCACCTTCCTAAACACAAAGCCAGCCAGCTGACGTCCTCCGAGACCCCTTTTGTAACTTCCCAAAGAACCGTGGATCGTGCCACGTACCTAGTAGCAGTTAAGCAAAATGCACCACGTGCCAGCATCCGCGTCTCATAGAGGCACCTGTGTTTCATTCTACTTTTAACAGAGTTTCAACGAGCTAAGCAGTAGAGAGAGCGAAAAGCGCCAAGTGGCAGTTGCGAAGGCCCTGAACTCCCTTTTTGAAGAAACAGCAGAAGTCACCACGTGTCAGCATCCGAGAGGCATGGTTCCAATGCTTTCATTCAACGCATGAGGGCGTCATTTCATTTTGCTCAAACGTTGAAGTGCAGCGAACGCTGCCAAGTGTCACTCTCCGAGTCCCTTTCTGCTCCATCCCAAGAAAAAAACGGAAGGTGCCACATACCCTTAGACGGAGAAATGAAAGATGCCACGTATCTTCTCAGAAGCAGTGGAGATTGCCACGTGTCAATTTTCAAGAGACCATCTTTGAGCTTAATTGCCGAATGAAGATTGTGGTGGGTCCCGAACGCTATTTCAAAGGACTAAGGAAGCGCCGAGTGTCAACATGCAAAGACTGCCACGTGCATCCATCCCTTCCTAAAAAGTTGCCCGAGCAAGGGATGCGATGAGTTTTGTTTTGATAAAACTACAAAGTATCGAGAAAGCGAACTGCGACAGGTGTCGAAGGCGGAGCGTTCCTGAGCAGAATATAGAGAAAGCGGAAGCGGCCAAGTGTCATTCTCCAGTGCTATCTAGACAAAAGGAGAATTTTCATAGATTGACTAAGTGTCCTCTTCCGTTTCAACAGGACAAAGTGCCCGTCTATCTGTTACAGCAAAGATCGAAAGAAACTCGACGGGAGTTATTCCTGGCAGATAGAACAGTGCACCAGGTAGTTTTTTGGGGCTTGCAAGCATTGAAGATGCCATCTGTTTGTCCCCTATAGGCAGAGGCAGAGTAGACGGTTGAGCGGCCAAGCAGGGGATGGAATGAAGATTTTCAAGCGCGAAGGGAGGTACTAGACATGGATCGCCACGCCGCAGTCAGGACAGTTCTGGATAAGACCAAGATGCATCCAAGGCATTAAAAGCGCCGTCTGTTTTGTCCCCTGCGAGTGAAAGACGGAGTGAAATTGTGCGGGAAAGAAAGCGATGCAAGGAGACATCCAAAGCTATATAAGAGGAATTGTAAAATCAAAGAGGGGGGGATTGGCTTATAGTTTTAGACTTTCTGTAGTTTTTGACCAATAATATCATTTGCTCTTGTCTCAATTTTCTTGAGTTATAAAGTTGATATAACTGTGCATGTTTCTGTGCCTCTTATGTGGCTGAATGAATTAAGAAGATTAAGCTCCATGCCTTGGTTGGTGTTATCTGTGTCATTTGCGAAGTAGTCTATATTGTAGATTTTCTGAAGTTGTGATTAGGGATGTCATTTGTTTTTGTCTTATTTTCTTGAGTTGGAAGGTTTACATAACTGTACGTGACTTCTGTGCCTCTTATGTGATTGAAAAATTCTATTAAGAAGATTGAACACTATGATTTTGTTGACATTCTCTGTGTCTCAGCGAAAGAACTCCCTGTTGTGAGCCTCTGTTTCTGTTATTTCGACCTTTTACATTGATCATGCACTTGTCTGCTCTTAAATGTAATTGAATCCTATAATAGTCTCACTGTGCTCAGGGTAGGATTAAGATTACACTCAGGCGCATCGCCATAGTTAGGTTTCAATTATTGCATTTTGCATTTATGTTTAATCCCCTATCCCTTTTCCCCAACACCCAATACAAAAGAAGAGACCGGCTTCTCTAAAATCTGGAGGTTGTTTCAAGCCGCATCGTCCCACAGCTTGAAACTTCCCATTATTGATTGGTTAAGATCAAGCGCAATTTTAAACCATCAACAGTTTTTGGCACGCCCAATGGGACCAATCTTTCAAGGAGTCAGAATTTTTGGTGTGTTCTTCAGTCAATTAGCCTTTGGAGGTTTTTAGCAACACCAACAAACGACTCTGAGTCAAATCAATCGATCAAGCAGTCCTGGTATCATCAAGAAATCACCTTTGGTATGTATAATTCTGTTACTCATAGCTATGGGTCTTATTCTCCATATATTTTTAACCAAGAACAAGCTTCTCCTGGAATCATGTCAAGTAACAAGGATGCAGATGGTCATGAGCTATATCAATCTTATGCCCAGTCTCCCCAATATGTCACATTCCATGCTCAACCTAACCTTATTTTCACCTTCAAGAAAGCATTGCTGGGATTTAAAAAATATGTGTTAGAGCTTGACAGCAGAAGGGGATATGGCCAAGAAATTCATTGTCATGTCATCCATCAAGTAAGGGACACAATAGACCTGATTAAAAGTGAGTGGGATCCCATTGAAATGGCAAATTGGCAAGAGCTTACATATGAGATGCTGGATGTGTGTGGATTGATTGCATTTATAGAAGAGAGGCTAAGCGTTCATGAGAACCAATCTTACCAAGTCTACCAAACTTCATATTCATCACCACAAATTCCAGATCAGACGTACGCCACCCCTGTTCTTGAGTAAGGTCCAACCTGTCAAGGTCACTTCCCCAATAATGAAGAGACTATAATAGCAGCAAGTCAAGAGGACCCAAAACTCTCACTTTCCCCTCAAGTCCCTTCCACCCTTACTCAAGAAGCTTCTTGTTTTTCATCACAGCGTTTTTCTTCACCCCTTTTCGAAGAAGAATATATTTTGAAAGAAGCAAATGAGTATGCAAAAGAGTACGCTCAATTCATGGCTAGTCAAGAGGATTCCATAAGTACAAATAAAGAGAAAATCACCATAGATTCCCCCTTTGATGAACAAGAAGACAAGTCACCAGCTTCTTCCTTAACTTCTGATGAAGAAGAGATCATTTTCAACTTTTTCCTCACTTTGCATGAGGATATGGAGGAGCATGGACACTCCCTTGATCAAGTCATTGAGATAGGTAACCTTATTCTTAGCCATGAACTGGCCGAATATGGAGAAGATAGCTTTGAGACTCAACTGAGTATGCAGAGGAAATGCCAGCGTTCAAATTTATCCTTTCAAGAGGATGAAGTCATCAAGGAGCACGCTGATGCAATAAAGCTGGAATCTGAAGGAGATGAGCCGAAAGATAATGGATATCAGAAGGCACAGAATGAAAAACCAACAGCGAAGGATTTCTTAATGACACACGACAACAAGAAGAACCAATATTCGACGGGCTTTCAAAGACAAAAAGAGCTTATGGATGTTGAAAGCATGTTCAACTCAGACTCGTTCGAATGCAGGCAAATCCGTGTGGCCGGCGCAGAGGACATTCCATCAAAGATATACCCGTTGCAATAATTGATATGGCAACATAAGTTGGCTTGTCATAAAAAAGACGTTGAAAAGTTCGTTTTTGATCCTGGAGGGAAATAAATATATTTAATTAATGTAATTAGGTAGGGTCCTATTTCTGCATTGTTTTGATTTATGTAGTTGTTTTCCCGCTTTTCTTTTTAAATAAGCATTTTTAAACGCAGAGTCGGTGTCTTAAAAGTTTTAATTCTTCAAATTTTGCTGCATTAAATGCCTCCTCAAATCTTTCGAGATCTCTAAGGTACCTTGCACCGCATAATGTTTCCACCTCGCTATTTTTCGAAGATTGAATAGGATTTGCTAACGATCTTCCGAAATTAATGTTATTTGGGACCTGATAGGCCCATAAATATCCATTAGCAAGTTTTAAAGTTTACAAACTCTCAAGCATTCTTGTGAAAATATCCTACTCATTACGATTGTAGCGCCTAGTAAAGTTTGTTTCAGTAAGCATGTTTCCATCCTGCACAAGGGTCATACCAGGTATCATACAAGAGATATAGAGATGGCGGGAGCATCATCTGCTCAACAAGAAACAGGGACACCTGGATACCTCGATAGACTACTGGCTAGCAAATCATACACTGTAGCCCCTGCGCAACCATCAAGGAGCTATCCAAGAACAAAAGCCCTGGGAGTCGGTCAGACCAGTGACCCTTCAAAGATAAGGGATTATGCAAATGGAATCATGGACCCGATCCCGCAAAAGGCCAGTAGCAAAAACCTAAGAGAAGGGGCACACCAAAGGTGTCTCCAAAGAGCCAGAGCAAAGCAATATGAGACATTCGAAATGAGGATATGGACCTCACAACTGACTCAATTCATTGTCCCAGCTGTGCACCCATGCCCTGATGTGATCGAATCATGCGCGGACTTGCTCCACCCACAATCTTGCACCGTTTAACAGGGTCCTTTCATGCTGCAAGTCACCCCACAAGCTATCAGGGACATGCTAGCCCTACAATACGACGGTACCGTCACCTTCCCCACCATTGATAGGATGTAAAAGACGTGGGTGAATGTTAACACTCAGACAAGGTTTTTGAACAATGGCCGATGGAGATGCAACGGTACCCACGCTCCCCGTACCAAGGACTCAGTTCGCGCCCGCCAGCCAAGACGCGCTGTCAATGATGGCCCTCATCTTTGGCATGAAGGATGACACGACGGTATACGCAGAGCAAATGGCCATCATGTTCAGGCTGAAAACAGTCGATAAGATGCAAGAGTATCGACTTGACTTCTCTGAGCACATCGCATTCTCAATGGTGGAGCAGCTAACCCAGTTCAGGTCAAAGGGGCTATTCAGGAATTCCTCCTTTTTGTTCTATCTTATACTGCACCAGAACCCTGATCTTTTCTCTCAATTTATGAATCTGAACCTATATGACCCAGCTTTCAACCCCCAAAGAACCATTCATGTGTCTGCATGGACACATATTTTATCAAAAACCAGTGACACGTATGATTTTTGGGAACTGTTCGTCACCCCTGTTCTTCATTGCCTCAGACCTGAACCTGTTATAAACAGGTTATTCCCAAGTGTTACAAACCTCCTGGTTAATTGTCCCATCCCATGTGACTTTTATTTTGGCGCCCATCACACAACCTTAAAGGTCCATGGATTTTGTGGGGAGCCAGTATTGCTACCAAAAGTTTTAACTCTTCTGTTAGCATTCTTGGAGGTTGCCAGGCAGGTGTCGGTGGTTGATAATGAATATGGTTCTGAAAAGAAGAAAAATAAAATGTACAATCTCTCGTGGATGGCAGGGAACGTAACCCTGGAAGCCAGAGAAGTTGTGACCATGCTACTGAGAAAACTGGCCTTCCTGGGGTTCCTATTGGTCGAGGACAAATGGGTTTATGACCTAGCTGATTACATAACTTCCGTGGTGAGGACAAATAAAATTGGAGCCAAGATTGCGCATGAAGGCCGCCCTTTTTGGGAGACCAGGAAAAACCCTGCAAAAGATGCTCCTGGTCTCTATGTTGAGCTAACAGATTTGCCCATGCCACAAAATAGGCCATGGAAAACCTTCTATGACAAACAGAGGGATTATGATCCCAAGGTCAGGGTGACCTCTGGTTTGAGAAAGACACTGAGGAACAAAGGTTGAGACGCAGAGAAAATTGAGGCCTATTGGAAATATAGGCAAGAAATTTTCCAAACCACCCATGCTTTCGGAGGCGTAAATTCAGATGAAAGGTGGGAAGAGCTTTGGGATGAGTGGCATCCATCCCCTGCATCTAGCCCAGAAACGAGCCAAATGCCGACACTTGGGGCAGAGCAAGCAGCTAGAGTGGGACCAAGCCAACAACCGCAGACTTCAGAACAAGCTGCAACTGTCGCAGAACAACAAAGGAGTGTGGTGTTATCACCACCACAGGGTTCCCCATCATCGGGAGTCATTGAAGTCTCCAGTTCTCCACATGCGCCATCGGCAACAACAGAGGCAGAAGGGAGACAAACGCAGCCAGAGGCAGACACCCAAGAAGAGAAAGAGGGTGCAATTCCATTTGGATTTGGAGGAAGAGGAGCTTTCGCAGCGCCCAGCACAAAGCACTACAACTTCCCCTCAGGGAAGTATTTCTTCCCATCCTCCCTCTCAATCTAATCCTCACCCTATTGGCATGATGCTTCCACCCAGTCAGATGACACCTCCTACCACTGCTGTCATTCTCATCTCGCAAGCCACCCCATCATTAGCACCTCAGGGCCTAACATTACCCCATTTTTCTCCCTCCATCCCCAAAAAGATGCCCTTGCAACTCACCCCTAGCCAACCAATGGCTCTCCAATATGGCCTACCACAAGGATTTCCTTTCGCAGGGGGACATATTGCATCCCCTTCCACTTTTCAGACGCAGGCCAATGCTGCAAGGAGGGCAAGAGAGGCCCGGTTGGAGAAGAAGAGAATTAAAGAAAATAAAGCGTCCACTGTCCCACACTTGAGGTCACAATTTGACCCCATCCAACAGCAGTGGACGGTGACCCATTTGTCACCCAACGTTGCTAAGCCGAGCGAGCAAATGCAATCGGAGGACTATACCATGAATGCAGTGGCCATTGACATGTCCATGTTTAGGCCCCAAAACAAAGTCAAGCTGCTGACCGAATCCACTTATGCAGTCACAGAAGATTATTTGAAAAAATCAAGAAGACTGCAGAAGATGGAGGCCGATTTGGCCAAGGAGAAGGCAAACTATAACAGTTTGGCTGAAAAAATAAAGAGAGACAATAAAATAGCTAGTATGCATAAACAGTTGCCAGATACTATTTTCCTCCAGACTCAACGGGCAGTCCAGGGCCAGACAGATTCATTGAAAGTAGAGCTCGCACTTGCCAAAGATGCAGCCACAGCGCTCAGACGGGAGAATGCAACATTGCAGGGAAGAGTCGAAGGACTTCAGCTGCAAGTTACCCAATCACAGCAAGGGCTGCTGAAGGAACAAAACAACGCTGCGGCTTTTCAAGCCCAGTTCCAAGCAGAGCAACAGAGAACAATGCAACTAACAATTGAGCTGGCTAATAGGCCAAAAGGTGTCAGAGTCACGTAGTTGGTGAAGGAGCTCTACGAGTCAGCGTGGGAGAGAATCTCTTCGGAGATTACCCAGCTCAGGTCATTTTTCACCTTCCTACTTAACGCACAGGGATTGTGCTAGAGGGTGGAGAATTCAGTACAGAACACTCTGACCATAATCATTAGAAGAGTCACGGACTCCCATTCATTGCTGCAGAAGCTCTACAACACGATGGATGCAACATTAGCAGCCGCGGGGATCCCTGAAAGAATGGCCACCGCAAAACGGGTCAATGAGGAGCTCAGTCACAATGACGTGGCCAACAGTTGCAGAAAACGTCTCGAAGTCGTGAAGGAAGGCATTGGCGAAAAGAGACAGCATATTGAAGATCTGATGCGACTGGGCCTTCCTTCCCCATTTCTGGATGCAAAGACGGTGTAGATGGTGGACCAAATTAAACCATTGCTGCTGGCTAAACAAAGAGATCAAACAGTTTTCCAAAACTTGCGGGATGATTCCTCAGCCTTAGAGGTCAAAACTGTTCTAATTCCTATTTTCCGGCTAGAATTCACGCTGAAAGCCACGGTCCAAATCTTGCAAATATTTTCACACAAGGATCTTATTAACCTGGATCTGGCTTTCGTTGAATTGCAGAGCAAGCAAAGATTATCTGACCATGAGTGGTCTATCTACCAGACAACACTGTTGAAGCTGTAAATTTTGAAATTTTGATCGAGCGAGAGTCGGGTTCTTTTTTAGCAGGCTCAAAAGTCCTGGGGGTCGCCAGTAACTGTAGAGTAATTTTTACTCTACGTCGTATTTAATTTATTTTTGATTCGAGCACTGCAATTTTGGTTCCTGCGCACCTTGGATGTAGCGGCAGAGTTTTGAAGCAGAGGACGGGGTCATTTTTGCCTAAGTGTCGAAGTGCAGTGGATGCTGCCAAGTGTCGCCCTCCGAGCACGGGTCTTTTTCTCCTTGTTTCCTTCATCTCATTTTTGCCCAAGTATCAAGTTTAAGCGGATGCTGCCAAGTGTCGCCTTTCGAAACACAAAGCCGGCCAGCTAGCGTCCTCCGAGGCCCTTTTTGTAACTTCCCAAAGAACCACGGATCGTGCCACGTACCTAGTGGCAGTTAAGCAAAATGCACCACGTGCCAGCATTCGCGTCTCATAGAGGCACCCGCGTTTCATTCTACTTTTAACAAAGACTTTCAACGAGCTAAGCAACAGAGAGAGCGAAAAGCGCCAGGTGGTAGTTACGGAGGCCTTGAACTCCCTTTTTGAAGAAACAGCGAAAGTCACCACGTGTCGACATCTGGGAGGCGTGGTTTCAATGCTTTCATTCAACACATGAGGGCGTCATTTCATTTTGCTCAAGTGCTGAAGTGCAGCGGACGCTGCCAAGTGTCACTCTCCGAGTCCCTTTCTGCTCCATCCCAAGAAAAAAATGGAAGGCGCCACATACCCTTAGACGGAGAAACGAAAGATGCCACATATCTTCTCAGAAGCAGCAGAGATCACCACGTGTCAATTTCCGAGACCATCTTCGAGCCTAATTGACGAATGAAGATTGTGGTGGGTCTCGGACGTTATTTCAAAAGACTAAGGAAGCACCGAGTGTCAACATGCAAAGACTGCCACGTGCATCCATCCCTTCCTAAAAAGTTGCCCGAGTAAGGGACACGATGAGTTTTGTTTTGATAAAACTACAAAGTATCGAGAAAGCGAACTGCAACAGGTGTCGAAGGCAGAGCATCCCTGAGCATAATATAGAGAAAGCGAAAGCGGCCAAGTGTCATTCTCTGGTGCTTTCTAGACAAAAAGAGAATTTTCATAGATTGACTAAGTGTCGTCGAAGGCGGAGCATTCCTGAGCATAATATAGAGAAAGCGGAAGCGGCCAAGTGTCATTCTCCGGTGCTTTCTAGACAAAAAGAGAATTTTCATAGATTGACTAAGTGTCCTCTTCCGTTTCAACAAGACAAAGTGCCCGTCTATTTGTTACAGCAAAGATGGAAAAAACCTCGGCGGGAGTTATTCCTGGTAGATAGAATAGTGCACCGGGTAGTTTTTTGGGGATTGCAAGCATTGAAGACACCGTCTGTTTGTCTCCTATAGGCAGAGGCAGAGTAGACAGTTGAGCGGCCAAGCAGGTGATGGAATGAGGATTTTCAGGCGCGAAGGGAGGTACTAGACATGGATCGCCACGCCGCAATTAGGGCAATTTTGAATAAAACCAAGATGCATCCAAGGCATTAAAAGCGCCGTCTGTTTTGTCCCCTGCGAGTGAAGGACGGAGTGGAATTACGCAGAAAAGAAAGTGATGCAAGGAGACATCCGAAGCTATATAAGAGGAATTGTAAAATCAAAGAGGGGGGGATTGGCTTATAGTTTGACTTTCTGTAGTTTTTGACCAGTAATATCATTTGCTCGTCTCAATTTTCTTGAGTTATAAAGTTGATATAACTATGCATGTTTTTGTGCCTCTTATGTGGCTGAATGAATTAACAAGATTAAGCTCCATGCCTTGGTTGGTGTTATCTGTGTCATTTGTGAAGTAGTCTATACTGTAAATTTTTTGAAGTTGTGATTAGGGATGTCATTTGCTTTTGTCTCATTTTCTTGAGTTGGAAGGTTTACATAATTGTACGTGACTTCTGTGCCTCTTATGTGATTGAAAAATTCTATTAAGAAGATTGAACACTATGCCTTTGTTGACATTCTCTGTGTCTTAGCGAAAGAACTCCCTGTTATGAGCCTCTATTTCTGTTATTTCGACCTTTTACATTGATCATGCACTTATCTGCTCTTAAATGTAATTGAATCCTATAATAGTCTCACTGTGCTTAGAGTAGGATTAAGATTACACTCAGGGGCATCGCCATAGTTAGGTTTCAATTCCTGCATTTTGCGTCTCTGTTTAATTTCCCATCCCTTTTCCCCAACACCCAATACAAATGAAGAGACCAGCTTCTCTAAAATCTGGAGGTTGTTTCAAGCCGCATCGTCCCACAGCTTGAAACTTTCTATTTAAAATTGCGCTTGATCTTAACCAATCAACAGTTACTACATCCACTATCTAAAAACCAAATATCTCTAGCATTTTCTTGAGCAACATGACAAATGAGAAATAAGCTTCCAGAATTAGAATTAGATTCATTTGTGTAATTAGCATTCTGCTTGTCCACATCTCCTTGTTTCTTTCTGCATTCACTTGCATAATGTCCATATTTTTTGCAGTAATAACATTGAATGTTAGATTTATCAAACCTTTGTGAATTTTGCTGGAAGTGATTGTTGCCACGTCCTCTATTGTTGTAGT
Organism: Torreya grandis; assembly: GCA_037957365.1. Lineage (NCBI taxonomy): Eukaryota > Viridiplantae > Streptophyta > Pinopsida > Cupressales > Taxaceae > Torreya > Torreya grandis. The sequence continues at coordinate 411,144 of JARHVA010004051.1, read as the reverse complement.
TTTGATTATTATTTTCACCTTGATCTGGATTGTTCCTTCCATTTCTGCCTCTGCCTCTTCCTCTGAAGTTTGACCTTCCTCTTCCTCTTTCTCTTCCTCTGCCAAATGATACTTGAGACTTGAAAGCATTCTCAAAAGAAGTATTGTTATTCCTATTCATTCTGGATTCATGTGTTAACAAAGATCCCATTAATCATCTACTGATAACTGTTCCAAATCCTTGGTTTCCTCAATAGCTACAACTATTGCATCAAATTTGTTGAGTAAACTCCTGAGTATTTTTTCTATGATTTTTTGATATGTTATTGTTTCTCCATTAGATCTAATTTGATTCACAATATTCAATACTTGACCCATAAACTGGTCTATAGACTCTGAATCATTCATTTGCAAATTCTTAAAATTTCTCCTAAGAGATTGGAATTTAGCTACTTTTACCTTTGTATTATCTTTATATGTGGTCTCTAAGATTTTTCATGCCGACTTGGATCTCGTTGCCGCTGCAACTCTAGAAAAAATGGATTCATCCATTCCCTGTTGGATTAGGAATAGAGCTTTTGCATCTTTTTTCTTGTTCTCTTTAAGCTCTTCCTTTTGTGCTCGAGTTAATGCCTGATGGGCAACCTCATCATGTGGTTCTACAAAGCCATTTTCTACCAAATCCCAAACATCTTGTGAGCAAAACAATGTTCTCATTTTAATTGCCCAAAAATCATAATTCTTACCATTGAAAACGAAAATTTGGAGCTGAGAAATGATGTTTGTTGCCATGTCTCAAGACTTGCAGGATTTTGCTGCTGTTGCAGCGTTTCTCCTCACTGGATCTTGTTTCCAGCGCTCTGGGTCTGCGATTTAGCTAGCTACGCTATTCAACATATATGACTAGAATGAACAGTGGCTGCAATTTGTCTATATTCTCTGTCTTCCAATGTGTTTCAACAGCTTACAAGGTCACTTATATAGACGAGCAATTTATCCAAGAATATCAAAACGGCCCTCTTGAAGCAGCACAACAGAATTCTTTTTCTTCTATGGTACACGCCAACTGTTGTGGAGCGTCACTTCTAGCAGAGGTCTACGTGGATTGAATGATGCGCTTCAACTTCTATTGCAAGATCGTACGCTAAACTGTTGCATCTATTTCTCAATCTGCAATGAGACTCATGTGATCTGCCTTCTTGCTGACTAGGTGGTCTCCTCTCCTTCAACTGACTACAACGAATATCTCCTCTGATCTGGCTGGTGTGCAGCGCCTATCTCCTTTCTCTAGCTGCGCTCTCCAACAAGCTATTACACTAGCTCTGATACCAATTTGTTGGATAGCAGAATAACAAAATTGCAGAAATAAAATATATTTGCAGACTCAGATTGCTACAGCAATCAAAAAGAGATTTTTATCTTATTAATTCTCCATGCATAAAAACTGCGATAAGGTCTCTTACATAAATAGACTTAAGAACAAACAAAAAATTGTAAATAAACTAATCTTTAACTGAAGTTGTGCATGCAAGCTGAGAAGATTGAAGCAATTAAACATGCAGGCTGCGTGCATGATGGAGGCAAACAGGGAGTTGGAGAAATTAGCTCCAGTTTCTAACAAAATGTTAAGTGCAAATTCAGAGAATTTGAGTAATGAAGAAGATTAGAAGTTGGTAAGAAATAGGAAAAAAAATCATCTCATTCTTACATCTTCGCCCAGGAATGATAGTTCTCTTTACAAAACTAAAAAGGATGAGAAAAATAAGTATGGATATTCAATTTGATTAAATTTGTTTTTTAAGTTGAGGTAATTTAGTACTAGCAGAAAATTGAAATCTTTGATTTTAAGTTGGCTATATGCCTTGACGGTAAGACTGTTAAGCCAAGGTATTTAAGTTCTATTGATTTTTATGTTATTTGGGTCAAGGACCCTAATTCCCTAGCATCAATCTAAAAAAAAAAAAAAAAAGTACTAAAAGTCGGCTCTATGTTACAACTAAGTCTTCTACTTTGTTTGTCCATCTCCTTGAGGTGATCTTTTTACAATACAAAATATTTATCTGTATGCTTATAATTTAATTTGATATTTTGATAAATAAACATCCAATGTTGAACTCTCGATGCCGTTTTTTATTAAAAAAATATAATAAAGCTGCACAATTAATGAATACATCATTTTATTACACATTATTTACTAAAAGTGTCTCAAATTTATAAGAACTACATATTTGAATAATATAAATAAATAAAATAAAATTTACATAAATATTTTTCAAACTTGTTATTACATGTCATATCATGTTTAATATAACTCTTAAATAAGTTAAATAAATTATTCAGATTTTTATTTTTTAAATTTCCTAAGTACTTGAATTCATCTAACATTTTTCTTCAAATTTTTCATTCAGTATATGTCCTATTTCATCTGTTAGTATATATTTTTGATAAGATAATATATAGAAATAAAAAAACCTCACTAATTCCCCTCAAAGCCTTCAACTTAACATTGAAGAATTCTATTTTAATCGAACTAGCCTTAACTACCGTTTACACTTCTTTCTTATACAAGTCGATCTATAACTAGGGATCTCCATGTGAGAATATTTGGGAATCGCCAACAGCCAGCATTTTCAACTTATTTATGTGACTTACAAATTAAAGACTCCTCGCCTGTTTTCACATTATAAACACCAGTTTTTTTAGTTTAGTAAGTTGTTAAAAACAGACCTAGCTTTACTTATAATGTCTTTTGCGGCGGTTTATGAAATCCTGCCATTTTATTTCGCTGTAATAAGCTCATTTTTTACATGCTTTTAAGAATTAAATATTGATTATGTAATTTTCAATTAATCGTCCACGAGGGAAACGAGACAATCCAGAGAGAAGAGCCAAAACAACGGTCATTGAAAAACAATATATGTATATTTAAATAAAATAAAATAAAACACAGATTATCAAACAATATCTACATATTTAAATAAAATTGCGATTTGATGACTGTCGTCAGCTCCATCCATAAATTTATTGACTAGGGGTTGGTTTTTTTTCTCTCTTTACTTTACTGACATAACTAAATGCATTGCATTTATCCCTTATTGTGGGCAATATACCCATCATAAATGAATTCCGATTAAAGTATTGGTATTCGAAACCCAATAATTGCAATTTAAATATAATTTTACGATTGTCACGACAGCAGAGCCATTCAAGGAGGTTACGTTCATATTTTTCCGTGTTCTATTTTAATTGTGTGTGTTTTGTCTTTTACGTTTAACTCCACTTGGTATCCGTCGGTTGCTTCTCCTAATTCTTAGTGTTCGTCTGCTTCTTTGTTAATAATGTCTAGATTCATTTTCTCTACGCTTCTATTGGCATATTACTAGTATTTTTCTACTTCGTGTCGATAAAACCCTTCGTTTTGAATTTTGTTAATTAATATCTTCCTACTTCTGTCGATAAAACCGTTAATTTTAAATTCTGGTAGGAACTTTTTTTCAATTTTATCTGGGCAAATTAATGGCTGCATCGTAAGAGAACGTAATCAAAACAGACCAATTTAGTGGTGTTAGTTACAAGAAGAGAACAATCTTCATGAGCGTAGTAAGCTAAGATAATTGTAGTGTTGGTTCTAACACAAATAATTAAAATATAAAATGTGAAAACTTGTACAACATTTACAAATGGAGAATAAAAAATGATTATTGAGTTGGGAGATTCCTCTATTTGTTTTTTCCGCTTGGCTTAAATCTCCAGAAAAGAAAATACAGTGTACAGTGATGAATTATCGAGGGAAGAAAGTTCACCATGAAAACTTAATTAAATAAACCAACTCACCAAATTATTATGATCCAATATGTGAATCGTCATCAGATAACTGCATTGTTCAAGCAATTTCCAGACCAGGAAAGCAAACTACACCGATCGATTCCCCCGTTGTTTTTATTCTCGTCGTCTTCGAAGAAACCTCTGGTGGTGCTAAAAATCGCAGAGGATTCGGGCAATTCCCCAAGATCTGCATACAAGTCGTCGTCTTCTTCATCCAAGTGACCGTTGGATCTAGAAATACAGAGCTCTACATCCTGCATGAACGATGAGAGAGGCTCCGCCGCCTGCATTTGTTCTAATCTGTCCGGGGAATTTATGATTAATGAAAACAGATTATCAGAAGAAGAATTGCAAGGCTGCTCTTCTGACGATGCACCCACATCATGATGATCATGTGAAATTGTACAACTTTTCTCCGAAACAGCCGCAGCAGCAGAAACTGTAAGTTCTTGAGGGTGTTTTGCAGGAATCGAACCGGTGTTGTAGTTGGAATTGTTATTACGATTTGCAGGCCATGGATGATTGTGATCAGAGGTGTACGTAATTATCAACATGGAGGGATCTGTGCAGCTCCGTTCCACTTGCTTTCTGGCACAGCAACCCTTTGAACTGCTACACCTATAGTAACCTCTGTACATATTTACATCGAACACATAAATCATATATTACGAATACCATGTATGAAGACATCATTCTTAATAATAATGTTTGGGAACAAAACTGTGTATAAATCAACTATTAAGATCACAGCTTCTTCACCAGTTATGAGCATAAGATAGTAAACATGGAGCCCGATAAATTTTTAGATGGTATAACCTGGAGATCCAGGTTTGTTATTCGTAAGGCATTTAAAAGAGTTCCATGTTTGATAGATAAGGAAGGAAGAAATGTATTGATATAGAGCAGGTCAATGGAATGGGAAAACTACAGCCAGCTTAAAATAAATAAGAGGAGCACAGCAATCCACGTTTCTCTAAAGAATTAAAAGAAAAAAGCTTGGGAGAGTATATGCTAGAAAAACTGACTGACTAAGAAAATTCATTTGGAGGCAGGTTTAAAATGAGTGGAGGCGGACATATTATCCTTGAGGTTGGATGTTAGTATGTACTCATTGAATTGATTTCCTTCCTTTCATACATGGATGCCTTTTTTGAATTATTATTATCATCATTATAGAAGCTTTTTTTCCCAGACGTTGTTATAATTACCATAACAATTTGTGCTGTAACACAATCATGCATTATCTACTTCAAAGATTTGGATCACCGGAAAATCAATTGCTGAGAAGAAAAAACTGGGTATACAGTTACACAGACCTTGGATATGGAGAGCCTTTAATTGGTTTCTGGCCGTATTTTCGCCAAGCCCACATATCAGAGGGAGGTCCGTCGCTCTTCTGCCTTCCGTCTGCCGGACCTACAGGGACGCATACTACCCTCTTCTGAACAGTCTTCCTGAGCGCAAAAAGTGGGTGACAACATATTCAATTTCCTGATTTCCGGATCAATATCAATAAATACAATTGAAAGTTGGTCGAACTTTTCAGCCAATCTTTTATGGAAAAATGACCCAAAAGGAGGGGAAGAAGATTGTCCAGAGCCCACCTTGTGTACGTTGACATGAATCATCAGCGGCCTGCCGATAGAATTAAAAGCAGAAACCCAAAAGCGAATTGAGCCACAAGTAATGACACCGAAAACCAACACGGACGGTGGGTGCATGATTTAATGGTGATGGAAATTTGTTGATGTGAATGTCTCAGAACCGAAAAAAGTACTGCCTTAAAAGAACTTTTGAGATAATGCCCAATTTTTAACGGGGCCGTTACAACGGAAAATTGGTGTCCTTTCACAAGGTATAGGCTTCATAGAACCCAAGGAAAATATGGCCCCAAGTTTTGAAACTTAGATTTACAATCAAATAAAATGTTCATTGATATGCAATCCTAGGCTCCTGTTCTTGAAGATCACAAACGGCAAGGCTTCTAGAATGAAGTGGAGGAGTACAGTGGTCAGGGACTGCTGATTGTTGATGGTTTGGAATTTGGATAAGGTTAATGAGCGAATGAATGAATCTATTGGACGAAGGCAAAACAATTGCAGATGAAGTGTGATAGTTTTTTCTTGCGCCTCACTGTGACCTAAAATTTTTGCTTTTGGAAGAACAGAAGACCAAAGATCATCTCATGTCCGTGCTATTTGAAATCGGGTTCCTATATATTCTGTACTCTTAATGCGACTGCAATGATGTCAAGTTTCCACGGTCCATAATTATTGAAAACAAATTTCAATAGAAAACGTAAATGTTTCTGATTTCACTTTATGATGCATAAGGACTCAGGAATGCAAATTAGAGCTGTTCTTGAGCAGCAAAGCTCAAGAGGCTTTAAAAGCCCATGAAACTAGTTTTTATGGCATATTCCAGTCTTGTTTGCCTTCACATGTATAACATCTTCAACTACTACCTGAAAAAAAATCCATGAGCAGGATTTGACATATTTAAAAACTTCAAACCTTCACAAAGGCCATGGTACAACTTACTCCGTCTTAATATCCCAAACAAGCCCAAGGACCTAAAGACGAAAAGACAAAGACAATTTATATCCATACCTTCTTTTAGAGCAGTGAGCCTTGACATCACAATCCTCGCCCGTGCTGTCCTCTGCAGAATTTCGCTTTGCTGCAGACTCTGGTAATTTGTTTGTTTCCTCCATTTGAGGCTGAGGCTGAGGCTGAGGCTGAACAGTAACCTCCTGATCCTCCTCTTCCTGCTTATTAACATTCCCTAACAATTCCCCCTCCTCCTCAGGATAATGATATGCGTGCTCCTCCTTCACCAAACCAAGGCCTGAAGAAGGATAAAAACTGGTACAAGAATCAGATCCAGGATCGAAACTCATCAAACCCACCGGAGAAATGTCAGGAAACGCCATAGAACTGTTACACTCCAGTACGGAAGACGGCGAACAAGACCTTATTGGATGACTTAACCCTTGATAATACTTAGATTTAGCCATAATGATTTTGTCATTGCATCCCTGCTCAACCATAGTTTTCCTTTTCGTCTATATTCACGCACACAGAGAGACAGAATTGTATGCGTTATGAATCATACGCAATGACTCCACTGGAAACGAACGGGCAAGAGCCAATTTCCCATACGCGGTGCCGCTGATTGTTACAAAGGAAGCCCCCCCTCCCCCGAAAATATGAAGCTTCAACGCCTGATATTGACAAAAAGTTTTTTAATTGAACGCCTCAACTGAAATCCCGCAGAAAAATTCTTTTAACGCGGACACTATAAACTCTTTTCACGGGTAAAGGCGCAAATTCGAGCTACCCACAGAAAAGGGTCGAAAATTTGGGCAATGGATATTCAGATCACCTTTCCGTCTCAATCGCCCTTTCTTTCAACACCGTGTTGTTGCAAATTTTTCTTCCCGTGAGAGAGGCGGCTTATGACGCTCATAAATGGAACTCTTCTTCACACGATGGCGTTGATAGAAGAAGGGAGGGGGCGTGGGGACCATTGAAGTAATCAAAAATAATAATTTTTAACCAAGGTTGGGGCCACGTTATCCAACGTATACAGATAGATTATCACAGCATTTGGTCATATGACTGACATTAATAATCATCATTTGTATGGTTAAGGGTTATTTGTATTTAGATTATATCAAATTGTTTTTATTAAATAAGGTGAATGTTTTTTATCTCAATTATGAATCAGTGTTGAGATATAATCAGGTTTTAGTCCTTGTAATAAGTAGGAAACGAAAAAGGAATAAGAAAACAATAATGTAAATTAACACTGACAAAGCACTTCTTTTTAAGAAGACACAATTAAACTCAAAGAAATCAAGGATAGTTATAAGTCACAAATCTTTAGTGAAGAACCAAGTACAAAAATAAAACTAAAAATATAAGTCTTCTATCATATTACAATAGAAAAACTCAAAAAAAATACTTAAAACAGAAACTAATCAAGAAAAGTCCAAACAAAAATGTTACAACCTTCAACTATAAATTAAAACTCGTCTTTTTTCACACCTTGAAAAGAAATCCTTCGTCAAACTTCTTTTAATTTGACAATTTTTAATTTAAAATAATTAAATAGTTTTATTATATATTTTTTCAAATTAATAAAGGATCATAATAAAGATTTGTGCTTAGGTTTAAGTGGATTAACAAGAATGTAATTTGTTCCTATAATTCAAAATCAAAGAGTATAAATTTTGAATGAGATATATCATCCGAAATATGGAATCAAAACAGGTGAATGGGCTGCAAGAATAAATGTACGAGTGATAAAAGATAGATTAAGATGCTTTAGTTTTCGTTTTTGATTAAAACTTATTTGGAGAGAATGTCGATAGCGTGTAACCTTATAACTTTAAATCTAATAATGACGCTAACTTCTTTTGTGTGACAAATATGTTGCTTCAATAGAGTTTCTTCTTTTGGGAATAGAATTTTTTTTGGTGTGTTTTATTTATTTTACATTAGTGTGATTTAAATGAAATAAAATTAGGATATATTTAGATTATGTTAAATTTAGTAATAATATTTTAATAATCGATGATAGATATTTTATTTAGAAGATTGGTAATTAATAAAATTTTAAGGTAAAAATGTATTCAATTTATTTATGTAATGTATTGTTTATGAGAGTTGTTATTGATTCTAAATATATTTTGTATACGTTTTGTCACTTTTTGTTTAGACATTTTTAGTAATAATGAGACCCCTACAGTCATTGATATAGTCCTATCTCTTATATTAATGTTCATATAAAATATAGAGTGTTATACCTATATTAATAGATGCTTCCTATGTATGTTGGCAAATTCATCTTTTCATTCTCCTTTATTTAAACCCTAATCTCACTTTCAACCACAAGATGATCCTTGAAAGGGGGTTAATATGTTGGGTTGGATAAGCCCAACCACTCCCTATTGAGTGACTCAGCATGGCATACATTCTAATACTCTAAAGAGGGATTAAGCTAAATATAGTTCTCTCAATTAGATGTGTATTCGTAACATTGTGATCAATCTAGAATATAATATACTGTTTGGCTTTCAATACTTGACACCATGCAACTTTGACCTACGTGTGTATTCAAACTTGGCTTTAGGGCTACTCCTTTGAGAGGTTTTCAAATATGCATGCCATTGTGACAATGTCTCAAGATATTGTTAGTTGATTTCTCAATATGATAACCAAGTAGTTACTAAGTGAATCTAACTTTATGATTTATTTTTTATTTATAACTGACTCTTTGATAATTCTCACTATGATCAATCCATGAAACATGCATAGGCTAACTTGACGAATATTTCTCAATTTGAAAAATAGTCTTTAAGTGTTTTTGAATGTTGTTGGAAAAATGCAGACACCTATGATAACCACAACTATTTGATTGTTGTTAGTACCTTGCATAAATTGGATTAATCATCAATAATTATATTTGGCATATAAGGTTGGCATTATCTTCGGATAGGGGAAAGTGTATGTAAGAGTCACATATGTACACAATGTCCAAATATATCAAAGTGTGTCAAAGTTGATGTTATCAAAATGTAGATACTTAAATTTAATCATTAATACTTGATAATATCAATTTTGATCCACTTTTATTTTAATTAACTTGAGCACTTAGTCTAACCCTATTTCACCACCTCGCTCTATCCTAAGTACTTGTATGGATAATTCTAATTTGTTGTTATACACCTAGACATATATGTTCTTAGTTGCTAAAAACCTTTTTAAGCATTTGTATGGACATACCAAATCCTAAAAGTTAAATGTTACCCTTCCAGTACAAAATTAACCAGAATGGGACAATATTGCTAGTCAATCTTGACCCCCTATGGATCAATCATATCCTTCACTTAATAAAGGTTATTTTTTAAATTTGACCCCACCCTTACAGGTTAGACCATATTTTTAGGATAGGTAGCATGAGTTTTTCCCCTTTCAGATCAATGTTAAAGCACATCTAAGTCACATATTCTATCACTTGGAAATCACCAAGGCATACTTACACTTTTGTATATTGAGCAAAGTTTCCCTATTATTTCCAAATTTTATTATATTCAATTAAAGTGGCCTTTAGCCAAGTCAAAAACATATTATATCTAAGTCAAGAAAAACATTATCAAGTATTCAAGCCATCTCTAGATGTATACATGTAGCAAAAGGAGTATAATCATACTAAGCACTCTAAGTGAGAGAACTACGTGGGTTTGATTTTCCTCTTTAGAGTATTGGATATGTAGGTAATGATCAATCATCATGGGGGTGATTGGGGTCAGCTCGGTCCATTACACTTCTGCTTTTTTCTTTACAAGTTTTTATCTATTATAAGCCTTATTAAGGTTTCAATTTTGAAGAGGTCATTTGCAAATTATTCGTGTACAACCAAAGGTCAAATTTTTGCACACAAACATGTTTTTTATTTAACAATGAAATATCAAGAATAAATAAACTATTGAAAACTAATTTAGATCTATAAAAATATATAGATCTGAATGTGAAATATAGAATATATAGAATTAGAAATGAGCTATAAATAGTAAATTTATAAAAAAATATGCAAACCTAGCTTGGATATGATTTATTATTGACTGTGTAAGATGATTGTTGCTAGAAACTAACTATAAGGACCCTTGATTTGTGTTACAACTAAAATCATGAATTCAACTTATGCTAGAGCAAGTCCCTACTAGGAAGATAGGGACACACTACAACCTTATTTATTGACTGCAATCGAGTCCATGTTACCCATGTGATTAATTTTTTGATTTGGATGAATGCACCTCTCTGTGAGGGTTTATTGTCTGTCTGTGTGTCCCAATTTCCCATGTGAAATACTTACAAAATATAACCCTTATCTCTTACACAATAAACCAAATATAACCCAAAATCTAAAATTATGAATAAGGTCAAAAGAATAGCCAATTTATCGTCATAAAACCCTATGTAATCTAAGTGTTGCTTACATAGCCCAAAAGAGCCTCAGGCTGATGTAGTTCTCCCTCCTAAAGTGAGTGTGTGAATCTTGACTTTATTATATGAATGTAACTAGATATATTCATTTATATGCTTGACAATGAATACCCTTAACCCATAATAAAATGAATTTAGACTTGGTCTATGACTATTAGAATGCAGTAAGTATCTAGAGAAGCCTTGATGTGATTATATATTAAAAAAATTGAATAATTTTACTGACCAACCTAGATAAAATTATGAGAGAGGTAAAATGTAATGTTTAGAATTTAAAAATTTACCATTGAAACATAAGGGACATGGTCACACTAGTGGACATGACCATAGTTCAACCCTATTTGACCTAGTGTGGTATTATCTAAGAAAGATAGACTGCTAGAACTAGTCTAACAAGAGTTTGAAAGTAAAAATAGAATGTCTAAGTGATTTTATGAGTAGTTTCAAGATAGTTTGTAGAATAGTAAAGGCTCTTATATAGATTTTAAGTTAACATAATGATGAATACACTAAGTAAGGTAAAGATATCAAGAATAAACATTATCCAATATTTAATGATTAAATTTGAGTGTCTACATTTGCCCCCACTTTGTTATAGTGATGCAATGAAGTGAAAATATTAGAGTAAAATAGATGTGAACCTAAATGTGTATAAATATATTGTATTTTGATGTGAAGCTTGATCATACAAGGTGTCATAATGCAAAACCTGCAACAATGCCATTTAAAGTAGTTATTGTCCATATATATAAATTGAATAACTAAAACTTGTCATTTTAAATTTGAAAAGAGACCAATAAAATTATACACTCAATAGAGCATGTAATCTAATTTTTCTGTAACTTAAAATTAAAGAGGTGTGCATGCCCCCTTTGTTGAGGCATTTAGAGAAATGTTAAACCTATAGTGAATTGAAAGTAATCAAGTCTTAGTTTGAAAATCAATGAAAACCCTTGAATTATATGCTCCAACTCTCATTTGAATGTGTATAATACTTTGTAAAATTTAATGAGGTGGAACCACCAAATGTGGTTCGCAACTTTTTTAATTGAAGAAGGCATGAAACCATCAAATGTGGCTCATTAAATTGTAACCATAGACATTGTGTGTCACTAGACTCTAACGTGACTCACTTACAACATGAAGATGAATCACACTACTGTAAAAAAAATTAGGTTCTATTTAAAAAAAAAGATTTATGTACACCATGTGTTATATATGAACATATAATATTGTAAACTATGTATATAAAATGATAATATATGTCATTATAGAAAAATTTGATCATTCAAATATGTATGGAATATAATAGAAGGCAATGGGCATACAGGTGTCATGTCAAGTAGATATATCAATTAGGCATGTAATACTAAGAATTTTAGTTAATGCATGATATAAATCCTAGCATCACATACAAAAATACAATCAGGGAATTAATATGTATAAAATACAACCACTAATTTATTATAGAATTGACTAGTTTTGAATTTTCTAAAAATAATAATAAATAGTACAAATAAAGACTTATATGGAAAATATTTAATACAAATGATCTGAGTGTTAGAAACTAAGATGAAAGTTGATCTAAGTGTCATCAACTAGATCTCTATGTTAAAACCCCTCCTAAATAGTAGTGCCATAATTGAATAGTAGCGCCATATGACTCTAGTGTCATGATATTGACACTAATGTCCTCTATGTAGGACTATCCTAAGCTTCTACGTGCACCTATGTCTGAATTTCTAAGGTTTATGTCTGTGAACACAAATTTTGAAACTCTGTATTATGCTTATAATGATAGATTTTTGGTGCAAACCCTAATCCTCCATGGAAGTAGGGTATGAGCTGAAAAGTGTGTTTGTTAGTAGGATAGGCTAGACATCCTCAACACCCTGTTATGAAGAGAATTGCCTATATACCAATAATCCAAAGAGGGATCAATCCTGATGTAGTTATCCCAATCTAAGTACTCGTGCAAGTGCAATTTATGATAGTATGATAGTGGCCTTGGGTACCTTGAGTGTGATTAAGATTGAAAATCTAGAAAATCTAAGCTTAGGGTTGCTTAGATGGTAGTATATTGAAGTAGGGAAAAATAGGGATTGATAACCTTAATTTTTTCAACTTGTTTCATGTTTGAATAGGTATTTTGCATATGATTCCCATCTAGTGGATATAGGGCTAAAAGTCATGCATTTATAATGTTATGTGGCTTGTGTGAATAAAAAATATGTCTAGGTCAACCTTATGAGGATTTTGATTTTAAAAATATATTAGTTTGAGAAATTTAGGGTAAAGGACATAAGCATCATTTTGGGGACACTAGCGCCACGTGGTTCTAGTGTCCTTATGATGGCACTATTGTCCAGCTAAAAGAACACTAAGCATGAAGGGCCAAGATTGGGAAATGAGGGTTTAGGATTGTGTTTGAGTTGACTAAGGATGTATGTGGTCTACACAAGGGTTGAATAAGTGTGATAATAGGCTCTAGGATCGGTCTAGGGTTAAGTTAGGGATAGGTAGTCTCAATTAGCACTCTTAGCACTCAAATACCACTTTTAGGTGATTACATTTCCCTCCTCTTTATGGTAGAAATGCAACAAAGTAAAATGACTAGGATAAATGAAAAAGAAGCATATTTGGACTTACCTAGGAAGTGAAGCTTGTGAAACTAAATCTGAACATGTGAAGCTAGTTTTGTGTATGTGAAGCATGATCCAATGCATATCCTGTAAACGAAACATGCATAAATTAGTCCTTACTTAAGTGATATCAAAATCAAAAGATTATGTTGAGTAAAGAAGTAACTAAGTGAAATTGAGTAAAGAGATGAGAAAGAGAAAAGGAATAAATATACCTCATTAGGTATGCAAACCAATACATGAACCTGGTGACAACCTGTGTGTGTGTGTGTGTGTATAGTGATAAATCGATGAATAACTTAGGTTGAGATGATATCTTGCTCAATCCTCATATGTAGATGGCTCAAGAACTCAATCCAATTTTGACTCCATCATTTCTCACCCTACTTTGTGGATCATGAACTATGAATAGCTTGGATTAGACTAATAATGTGTCTAACCCTCTCATGTGGGTAGATTGAGAGCTCAAGTAGGCTATGATTCCATCATTGCCCACTCATGTGTAGTAGACACATCTGAAACTAAACTATGTGAAGTACTATAAATGTCTAATTGAGTATATCTAATTATGTATGTTAGCTCTGTGGCCACTTAGGTACATTAGGTAGCTCTGGTCCACTCGAGAATGCCAGCCATTATAGATGAAGTAAGAAATGAAATTGGTGATAAATTAGAATATTATGTCGAGTGTATATAGTGTAGATAATGGCATGGAATTTTTCATTCCATCTAATTAACTGGTGTGTAACTGAGCATATGGAAATAATGTACCACACACCTACCCCCAAATATGATACTGAGCATATAGATTATGGACTGAGTTGTAATAAATTATATCTAGATATCTGAACTAAATATGAGAATAATCATGCCATGCATGATGCCCATAATCTGATCAAACTGATATGAATCTAAGCAAATTGATATGAATCTGAGCAAAAAATGAGTATAATTGATAAACATGTAATTGGATATGTGCAAACTTGTAATGCACCTATTATACTATTTTGGCCAATTTAAGTTGTTATGAAATTGAGGATACTAGACAGTAGTGCCATATCTTAGATAGTAGTACCATGTGGCTCTAGTATCCCCATTTGGGTGCTAATGTCTTTTTGGTCTGAATCATATGCCACTGTACTACTTCTTGAGTCACTCTTTTTTCTTTGTGTTTACCTATGTTTGATTTTCTATAATTGAGCCTGTGTGCTAAAAAATGTATTGTGAGGGAAATATAGGAGCCTAATCTCTGTGACAAACCCCTATGAATGCCCCCTCTTTTAATGGTAGTTTTTAAACATGTGCAAGAATTGTCCTCAAAAGAAAAAGCTCTACAAAATGTGTGTTAGCTAGAACATAAATGATAACTACATGATAATCTAATCTAATAGACATACATAACATTAGAATGTAATATGATCTAAGCATAAGTATGTAATGTAAGATTTATGTCATGTCTATCATTCCATACGAATATCAATATAGATGTAATCAATGTATATAACAACAAATCTGAGTACTATTTAGTATCTACCTAGTGGGAAGGGGCATGATGTCCATCACAACACCTAAGTAGGAAGGGTAGATGCATGAAGTCCCTCATGCCATCGAAAACTAATGTGTGTAACAAACAAAGACAAGTGTCATTTCTATGATGCATACAAGAAAGCATACATACAAAACACATGAGGCATGCAAAGTAGAAAAATGGGACACAATACAAGGGACATGGGCACATGTCACTAAATATGAGAAAAAAAGACATACAAGGACATATTCAAATGTCTATATCCACAAACAACAATCAAGTTGGCTTATAGCCACATATAAGGACATATTCAAATGTTCGCATACACAATCAAGAAAGCATGCACAAGGACATGGGTAAATGTCTAAAGCATACATAATATGAATACAAGTGGAATAGAGCCAAATAAAAATGCCATATTCAAATGCCCTTGAATAGAAGAAGCATAGAAATGCAATCAAGTCTAAACTAGGTAAGCTAGAAATGAAAGTACACATGAATATGTAATACAAATTTGTGTAAAATCTAGGATGTACATGTGTTGAGTCTAAAGTAGTGATAGCTAGAAAAAATTATGAGTATGGGTAGTAATGATCAATATCAAGATATAACAATGCTAAAGATGGAATGTAGAGTATGTAAGGATATAACCTAGTGATTAAAAGTATGTATAAGTTGCCTCTAAGTGAGAAAATGTTTCAATTGAATAACCATGAATCAGTGTATATGTCCCCAGTGGGTAGATAATAGCAAGTCTAGATCAATGTAATAGACCTGAGTCCTGTAAACAATTTGCAAGCACTCAACAAGAACAAGTGAAGTATGTAGTATGATAAAATTGACTGTTATCACATAGATTTTGTAGCCATCTTGATGTTGTAGCTCAATGTGCAAAAATCTAATGATACCTCCAAGTTTTAAGACCTTGGTGAATTGAGGTGAACCTATAGAGAAGATTGGCTTCCTTTCACTAAATTCGATACAACTGATAAATTACCAACTCATGTGAAAATTCTATTTCTTAGTGATCTTGCTTCTAAACTAGGGTTTGACTAAGAGAAAAGAGTTTTATAAATGAAATTGCAAAATTGGAAATGGTGATTGTACCAAATATTTTTAGTGGATTTAAAGGTTACTTTTAATGAACACAACAGAACGATAAATATATTGAAATTTATTGGGGTGAAAACTCATGCAAATGTGACCCTTCAAAAGAGAAAAATAATACCACAAATGAAAATTTGTGACTGAAATAAGAATAAAAGCATCCACAAATTTGATAAATAACCTTGTATACATAAAGATAACATAGATAAGAAAGGAAAATATTTATTCTATTCTCATTCTCCAAGTTACAACATGTAGACAACTTATTCAAAATGAAGAATAAATTCTCCTAACAATAAAAAAAATAAATGGGCTATGCCATAGTACCCATATTTATACAAAAAATTCTCATGGAAGAGATGTAGTTAACAAAAATTCCACTCCCAGTTCAAGAGCATGCAAAAATATGAAATTCCATGCAAGTGGGGCATGATATTTAGTTACAATGGTGTCATTGGCAAGGTAAACAAGTGGTAAAAGAGCATGCAAATGTTGGGCATGATCAAAACTACTGGAGGCATGAAGGAAAATTGAGAATCTTCATGTAACCCTTCTTCTTCTTCTTTAGTTCTGTTGTTGTAGCTTCTCCATGCAATGAGGCACCAAAATTAAAACTCAAACTTAGAATAATAGATATCTTTAGATAAATTTAGGTTATTTTTGTAAAACCTAACTTATAATTTTCAATTGGGACTTTTACAACTTTCTACGTCATCCAATCTTGACAAAACTAAAAATGCAATTTACAAGTTGTGCTTTTATAATTAACTTAGAATTGTCAAAAATGAAAGTGCAATTTGTAGAGAGGATTACAAAGCAAGTTAGTCAAGCATTAATACATAAACCATAAAACATGCATAAAGAACTAACTAACCAAGGCTATCTATTCCTATGGGAATTACAAAGGATAACAAGAAATAAATGAAAGAAAGCAACACTATATTAGCTTTCCAAATGGATTCACCATACCCATGTAGCTCAAAAACATGTTCTCTCTTGATCAAGCATCCTTGTCTTTATCAATAATGGTGGTAAGCTCCTTCAATACCTCAAGAACACTCCATAAAACCTAGGCTCTTGATTATAAGCCACTAAACTAGCCTATCAATGAAGCTTTGTGAAAATAATTTAGCATTATAACCTTGTAATGTTCAAGCTTGTGAGATATTTGAACATAATAACCTTGCACCAAAATAGCTTAGAAATGATGTTCATGGCCTCTCTATTTATATATTTTTGAGATTGGTCAGGATCAACCTAAACCATCCATCTTGAGATGAAGATGTGTGGTTAAGGATAATCCTAATATTTTAAATTAAATCTATAATTATCCTCAAGATAAATAAGCATTAAAGAAGCATGGGAGGCATTAACTAGGCATGGGTGACCCATAATCTTGATATTTAATACACTTATGGCTTGACAGATGCCACCCCATAAATGATGTCACCTGATGATGAAGATAATAAGAATCAATTTTCAAAAATAAATATTCAACAACTCTCATGGAAAATCCACTTAAGCTCTTTATTTGGATTAATTAGCCTTAAATAAGGTTAATCAACATTTGTGCAATTATTTGAAAATTGGCCCTCAATTAATCAAAATGGTCAGAAAGTCATATTACTGGGTTGTAATTTGACTGAAAAGGAATTATAAGGTGGCATTAGATGTGTTGGAAACTTATTCCCATTTAGGATGTTGCCAACAACAAATAACAAAGACACATAATGTGTACTAATGAATTATAAGAAAAGAGTGATTCAAAGCACTAAATGGTGAAATGGTCATTTTGACTCGAAATGATCTGATCAAAGTTAGCTGGCCCATAAAATGCATTACCCTATTCAGGGATACTTTGACCTAAATTGGTACTTTTAAACAACAAGTTCAAACCATTTAATGTGTTTTATGGATTTTGACCTAAAATGTGCATTTGAGTGCAATTCAAGTAAGATTGACAATTTCAACACAAATGGTGTTAAGAATTGGATGTCTACATAATTTACAAGTTTACTTTATACATCTTTAAACCTATCAAAAAGGAACATGGTAATTACAAGTGGCTCTTTCTCAAAAAACACTGTCAAAATGATAGTTGCAATTTACAATCTGTAACTTTACAATATTTTTTACAACAAGAAAATACAATATACAAATTTTTTTTGATAGAAATAATTAATCTACAACCAAATCCTCTGAAGACTCATTATCCTTTTTAGCTTGTGTCTTTTTAATATATGCATCAAAACTCTTGAAGATATATAAGATATGATCTTCATCAGGACTAAAAGAGTATAGGTGGATTATTTCACATTCTGTAATTATGTTGGAGAGTTCCCTTTTTGTATCCCTTTATTCTTGAGTCTCTTTTCCCATTTGATCCAATGTATTATGTTACCTGATAAATTGGTAGATAGAGCTCTTTGGATACTTGATTGTCCTCTCTTAGCCTTTGAATTTTGCTTTCTCTTGTGGGAGACCATTGGCCTATCTGCCTACTCTAGGAGGGTCCCACTACTAGAACCTTCTCTTGTTGGTGGTACTCCCTTCTCTTTGAGTTCCCTTAGATTTTCACTGGTGATCACTATTTCCTTGGTCACTTTAACCCCTTTGCTTTTATTCTAGTTGATTGTTCTATTTATTACATTGGTGGTTCTATCCATTAATAAGAAAGACCCATGAATAGACCACTTAACTGTTGGAAGGGGTTGAGCATAAATCTTATTATCATATTAGACCTTGTCTACTAGGGATTCATCATCTACCAAGTCCTTGAGGACTGGTGCCATGTTAAAAGCCTTGACTTGATCTAGGATCATCCTAAAATAATCATTCAGTCTCAATTCTTCTTCATCTTGAAGGTCCTCCTAGTAGTCTTCATAGTAGGGGACATGGGAATATATTGTGATTCCCATTGCACTAGTAATGTTGTCATTTACATCATAGAATGGCCTTGCCTCTAGAGTCCTCAAGGTCATTTGAGTCATTTCAATGTTTGTACACTTGGATTTGGATTAAAAGGGGCATGTATACCTCTCTATGTTGATGGGGAAATGAATTCCCACCTTGTATTTGTTGGATAACAACTTGTGAGTCTCCATGAGCTACCTCACAAGCTCTATTAAAACCCATTTATCGCTTAAATACCTTGGGAGGGTATAAGGACAAACACTAAATCCCCTTACTCTGATGTATGAGTATGTGTGGAATTGAATGAAATAAGATCCCCGATTTGTAATCTATGAAGTAGCAACATTAGATAATCTCTTCTTCTCCAATGCTTTGTCAAACATGACTATGATGCAATAGATGAATGCATCATTTACTCTTTGAAAGTGTTGTCTACTTGCCTCAAGAGTGAGTTTAGGGTAATAATTAAAAACCTTATTTGATTGATCAGCTATTGTGTTCAGTCCTGGGAAGGATCTCCCCTTGGATAATATATAGACTAGATAATAAGTCATATAAAATTTCCTTATATTCTAGACTTCCATCAACTGCTTATGGATGGAGTCACTTAACAACTGTGCCTACTTAATGTATTGCTTATGTTGATGGATTACCCATATGTATTGGTACATCCAATCTTGAAAGATATTAGAATTGGGGCTTTCAATGACTTTATTCAAGAGTATGATTAAATCCCCCACTTCATATTTTAATTCTATTGTTGCTAGTGTTTTTGGAAATATTGTAGATGGAGGCCTAGAGACCCTTAGCCATTGCTTATTCATTACCCTTAGACATTGAATGTTGTTGTCCTGATAAAATTTCTTTGATGTTTTGAGAGTTATATCAAGATAACTCTCATATTCAAGTATCAGGAACACTGAGTCTATGAAGTTGGGGTCTAGATTCAGAATCTTTTCCCTTTTGTCATTGACTATACTAATATAGCTAGCATATGTAGTGTTTGGAAAAGATAAGAAGTGTAAACATAGTTTTGACTTTTTCAATCATCAGTGTTTCCATCATTGAGTATGTTAAGTTCATAAGTTCTTGAATAATAATAGTCATCCTTTCATTAGTGCCAATATGCTTGGTGAAGTCACATTGAGGTCATATTATGATTTTTGCTTAGTCTAGGAAGTTAATTACCAAAATTAAGCATTTATTGTGCCCTCTTAATATGTTTTAAGACTTTTTTGTAAAATTTAAGATATTTTTGACAAAATTAAGGTTAATTATGTTTTAATATATCCCATGCATGTATGTCATAGATAGTCTTAGTTAAGTTTTGGTCTTCATAACCACTTCTTGGTTGACCATCTTAAGCTTTTAAAGCATGCCAAGGCATGGGTGAAGGAAATTAAAGAAAAATTTAAAAATAAAAGAAGGATGATGCATATGTTGAGGTGAGAAATAAGTTTCAAGCCTTAAATCAATGAATTTAAAATTACATGCATGCATCTACAACAATTGTGAAGATCTCTTAGTGTTTCAACTCATATGCAAGGATGTAGGGGCAATTTTCATTCATTTTCAAAGGCAAAAGATTGGATTTTTATTGGTTTTCAGGTGGGAAAAATATTATGTATGAATTTATCAACTTCATGGATATTTTTTAGACATTTTTCAATGGTTAGGAACTCAAACTATGCTTTAATTATGCTAAGATAACTCAAATCTCTCTCAAAATTATTTTTCAAGCTTAAAATTGCCCCAAAACCAATGCAATATCTGGGTGGAGATGTTGCATGAATCAGAATAGTTGATGAGAGGATTTAATATGGTGGTTAATCCAATATAATGGTGTTTAGTATCAATAATAAGATTGAATCTTTATGAACAATTGTTAAGAAGCAATATTGCTCTAAAACCCTTCAAAACCTTATCTAGAGAACATGAACTTTGTAAATTTGATATTTTGAAGTGTTTTTAAGATTTATAAAGCATGATGAATGATTTTTATGACCTATCCATGATCTCAAAAAACTTTATACCAAGTTGTAATCATTAACAAATGTTTTATAGCTGGAAAATGGACCTAGATGACAAGCATGCATAAGAAATGAGCACCTATAGGCCTACAGACCTAAAATTGAGTTTTTAGAGTGTTTTTTAAATTAAACATGAAATTTAAATTATTTAAATATTTATATATGGTCAATAAAATATTTAAAAAAAAACATTATCTCTTTATACTATCTATAGCTCAAAATATAATTTTTTTACCAAACTAGCATGCTTGTTGCCTTGGGAGAACCTAGAAACACAAAAAGAAGCATAAATTGAGTTCTATTTATCCAAAACCTATGAAATTTTAATTAAATATGGAGGAAAATATTTAATAAATTTTTTTGGTGGTATCATTTTCTTACTATACCTGATGAGATATAAAAGTTAAAATTACAGACATGTGCATGAAAAATGTTGAAAACTAGTTCTCAAGAAGCCCAAAAGTGCAAGAACTCAAGTTTTATTGATCCAAATGCAATGAAACTTTATATGTAAGTGTTCCAAAGTTGTATAAAATAATAATTTTTTTAAACCTTTGGAATCTATTCATGAAGGAATTGAATAAGATCTCTCTCTCTCTCTCTCTCTCTCTCTCTCTCTCTCTCTCTCTCTCTCTCTCTCTCTCTCAAGAATTTCTCAAGCACTAATGGAGCTCACACCTACAAGTCTGAACTAATTCATCATCAAGAACCATGAAGGACATTATGAGAGAACTAAAAATAGATGATATAATGTATATGTTTCATGATTTAATATTTAATTTGAGTTTTATAGGTAGTGAAGCATGTTCATGGAGCTCTTAATGTAAAATAAGAAGTGAACATGGTCAAAAAGTCATAAAATAAGGAGCTGAAGTTGTGCTTAATTAATGCACCATCATAATTTACATGTAAAATAATACCTCAACAACCTCAAAAATATCATCTCTTATATCTACACTAAAATCAAGGAGAATAAATTAAATCAAACAAGGACTTCTCAAAGTGGAGTTTCATCATGCAAGATTGTAGGAGTTGGTTGAAGATAAAGTGGAGTTTCATCATGCAACTTGATCTTCAAAAACCTCAAACCTCAAACAAGGACTTATATACCCACCTCACAACTTGGAGGCTTAAAATTAAAATTATTATATGTTGGAGAAGGAATAATATGTCAATTGAAGGTTAACTTCAACTATATTTTAGTTTTAAGCCTTAATAAGGAATAGTATGTCAATTGAAAGTTAACTTTAGTAATGTTTCAATTTTAAGTCTTAATGAGGGAATTGATAACAAGTTTGCATGATTTTTCCCTCGCTAATGAGTCTTTTCACTATACGTACTTATTTTTTTTCAAAGTAATGGGAGATACCTCTAGCTGGTTGTGGCTCAACCCTACCAAATTTCAAACTTGTAAACACCTTATTGAGCAATGAATAAACTGATTTTACCTTATCATATGTTGGTTATTGTGTGAAATTTATGAATTTTTAATGTAATCTTGTGATAATTATATCCTATCCCTGATTTATGTCTAATTTTATACACCTTTATAAAACAAACTTGATCTTGTGCAGGTTGTAGTTTATGTCTATGAGAGTTTATGTTGAATCCTTTCTACAAAGAACTTATGCCTAAGATTTATTTATGAGTTGTGAGTTGTGTATATGTTAGTGCTTTTTGATCTCATTCTATGTGTATACAACTAATTTGAGGTATTCAATTTTGGTGTATCACCCCATAGCTAGTCATAGAAATATAGGAATCTCTCTCTCTCTTCATTATCAAGAAGTAGTTTAGGTGAGGATAAAAGTGATCCATCAAGGGAACCAACCATCTCTAGAGGTTTAATTCTATTATAAGACACCCACAACTTGGAAGTGATCCCATTGTGTCAATTGTGTTAGGAATCTTGGTGACCTTCCTCAAGGGTGTAAGCTCAATTTGACAACACATAACAATGCATACAATCTATAAATTTTGTGTTTTTTGATTTTGAATGTTTTCGTGTTTTTGAAATATTGTATTATTTTTATATTTTTTGAATATAAGCTATGTCCAAGTAACATGAAAAGTAACTATGTACAGGTAGTAAGGGAGAAAACTAATATAAACAAGAAAAGAGAAACCATACTAATTGATGAGTCTCATGGGAGACTCACTATTACTATGACCTGTGTCAAATAAGGGAACTGTGAGCATGCTTATTATATGAAAGGGTAACTGTGGTCACATAATCTATTATACTAAGTGATCTATACCTATATTTTTATCTACCTATGTAATGGTACAAGGAATATGTGGCACTGACTATGGTGTATTATGAGTTGCATTGGTCTTAGGAACCCATCAGGTAGAATAAGTTTTAGGTGACATAGGTGCCCTATGCTAAGAACCCAATAATATTGATCTCAACAAAAAGTATGTGGAGGAAGACCATCTAGAATATGTGACATATTTTAGATGCAAAGGTCTCTCTAATAATGGTTTCTATGGGAGAATATATGTACATGTTGATATTTTAGGGGTAGATCCTACCTGTGTTGGTGTCTCTACTAAACTCTTTGTTGTATCAATACAAACTATGCTCTGAGCTATAACTGATAATTATGTTATATTTGGTAACTGTGCTAGAACTATAATTGGTAAATGTGAAGTAATTGCATGTAGAATAGGTAGAGGATACTCATATGGAAGACCCTCAAGTTTGACCACTTAATTTGCATGTATGTATTTTAGGCATCTATGCACTATGGATGGGATGACTCATATTTGTTGTATCCATGGCCTACCCAATAACATATGAAACATGCTTGCACTAGGTACTGTTGAGAATCAAGTGGCTATATGTGTTGGTACACCCTGTAATAGAAGAAGAATCTCCCTGATGGATCTCTGAACATGACCACTGAAGCCACTAATAAATGTGTCTATGGAGAATATATCCTACTTTGAATACCCCAAATGTTGTAAAAGTGTCATAGTGCAGATGTTAATGCTTGACCCATTGTCAACCATAATAATGATGATCTATATAAGCTCCTATAAAGAGTGCATGTAAATATGTATCACGATCAATAATCTCTTGCTCTGATAAGGTGATAAGTGGTATAGATAAAACTGTATTGTGGTACATACCAATGATATTATGTAATGGGTGTGTCTCCTCTGATATAGTATGTTAGAAAGCTAATGGTGGATGTGCCTGATATGTGTAGTGAACACTTGAAATTATCCCTACCTCATTTGATGTGTGAATTAAAAATGGATCTGAGAATATATTTAATGCTTTAACTTCCATTTACTATACTTTTGGTTTCTCTATGGGTGTGTCCATATCAATAATGTTAGCCTCAATAAGATCTTGTATCTTATGTTTTAAGCTTATGCATTTATTTGTTGTATGACCCGATGCCTTGTGATACTTGTAGAATGCATTAGAATCATAACTCTTTAGAAGAGTTCATGTCATATCAACCTCTTTGATGGGAGGAAGAGATATGACATTGCATTCTAAGAGCTAATGTAAAATCCATGTAGGTGATTCTGAAAGGTTGGTGAAGATTCGACATTGAGGAGCTAATAAAACCAAATGAGGAGATGGCTCTGAGGCTATGTTAACTATGGCCTTTTGATCACTCTTGTTCTTGATGGCTCTTACCTTGTATGGAGGATTACTTGAACTTTTAGTAGTTTATTTTAATCCATTGGTATGTTTTAGTTTTCCCATTGATAAAATCTTAACCTCTCTTTCCTTTACTGTATGGCACAAATCCAAGAATGTTGGAAACTTATTAAACAAGATGGATTCATGTAATACTGGTAAAATACTTTATTTAAATATGTCCTAAAGATCTTCGTCTATGATAGGGCTAGTCAAATTAGCTAATATAGTCTTGTATCATAAGATGTATTCTACGATAGGTTTATTTGACTTTGGTTTTAACTATGCAACTTGAGCATATGAGATCTTGTTACTGATATTGATGGAGAAGTGTGCTAGAAACATGTTTGCTAAAGGATTGAATGTTGTGATAGATTTATTATGTAAGTCATAAAACCATTATAAGGCATAATCCTTTAAGTTGTGTGGAAAAAACTTTGCAAAAATCCAATCATTAAACACGTAGTCCAAACATGTTATGTGAAAAGCTCAAAGATGGTACTCTGGGCCATCCTTACAATCATATAATGTAATTTTAGGTGCCACCAATATGGATGGCAAGGGAATTGCCGCTATGTGGTGTGCCAAATGTGTATGTAAGAGAATATTATAATCCAAGGCGTGTAATAGCTTAGTGGCTCACTTATCAAGATGTAAAATCTTAGCTTGTAGAGTATGACCTCATGCATAAGGGATTGTACATTTGGAGTGGAGGAACTAGCCACAAGAGGTGTAACTATCACTAAAGGTGGTTGAATTACAATTGTAGGTTATGCTAGTTGAGTAGGCCCCATAATAGGTGTAATAATGTTATTAGCTAAGGGAGTTGAAGATTGACCATTGTTTGATTTTTGGAGTTCTTCTTGAATAATAGTGATGAGGTCATCTTGAATATTTGCATGTTTGGACATAAAATCTTGCAATTATTTCTTATTGGTCTCATTAAATTGGTTGTTGAATTCTACCATTGTAGTTTTGGAAGTAGGAAAATAAGTTGTATATTTTAGACCTTTTAAGAATTTTAATTCAAGAAAGATTGAAAAAAAAAATATTGAATAAATTTAAATTTTTAAAACTAAAATCTGAGCATAGACACAAAAAAATACAAACCCTAAGAGCATTTAGGGTTAGGGTTTGAGCAATGGTTGAAGTTAGGTTCACCAAATATTTTAACCTTTTAGGGTTTAGCTTATGTAAATCCTATGTTTGATTAAAGGGTTGAGTAGACTAAATCAAGGAAATAATATGCATAAAATATAACCATTGATTTATTATTGAATTGACTAGCTTTGACTTTTCTAAAAATAGTAATAAATAGTGAAAATAAAGAATTATCTAGAAAGCACCTTATATGGATGATTTGAGTGCTAGAAACTAAGATGGAATTTGGTCTAAGTGTCATCAACTAAATCCATGTGTCAAAATCTCTCCTGGATAGTAGTGCAACAATTGGATAGTAGTGCCATGTGGATCTAATGTCTTGATATTAATGCTAATATCCTCTATGCATGACTATCCTAAACTTTTAGGTGCACCTGTGTCTAGATTTATTGGGTCCATTCTTGCACACATGAATTTTAAAACTCTGTATTGTGCCTATAATAAATAATTTGTGGTACAAACCCTAATCCTCCATGCAAATAAGGTATGAGATAAAAAGCATGTTCATTAGTAGGATAGGCTGGACATCCTCAACACCCCAATGTGAATAAAGTTACCTACATACTAATACTCTGAGGAGGGATCAAGCCCAGTGTAGTTCTCCCCACCAAAGTAATGGTACAAGTGCGAGTGATAATAGTATGGTAGTGGCCTTGAGTACCTTGAGTGTGCTTGAAATTAGAAATTTAGAAAATTTGAGATTAGGGATACTGCAATGGTAGTATGTAAAAGTAGGGAAGAATAGGGATTGATAACCTTAATTTTACTCAATTTATTTCATGTTTGAATATGTATTTTGCATCTAATTCCCATCTAGTGGATATAGGGTCAAAGTCATACATTTATAGTGTTTTGTTACTTGTGCGAATAATAAAAGATGTCTAGGTTGACCTTAATAGGCTTTTAATTTTGAAAATATATTCATTCAAGAAAGTTAGAGTAAAGGACATTGGTGCCATTTTAGGAACACAACGTCACGTGGATCTAGTGTCCTTATTATGGTGCTATTGTCTAGCTAGTAGAACAGTCGACATAGAGGGACAAAATCAAGAAATGAAGGTCCATGATTATGTTTGAGCTGACTAGGAATGCATATGGTCCACACAAAGGTTGAATAAGTGTGATAATAGGCTCTAGTATTGGTTCAGGGCTAAGCTAGGGA
Organism: Torreya grandis; assembly: GCA_037957365.1. Classification (NCBI taxonomy): domain Eukaryota; kingdom Viridiplantae; phylum Streptophyta; class Pinopsida; order Cupressales; family Taxaceae; genus Torreya; species Torreya grandis. Next base: position 384,126 of record JARHVA010004051.1, on the reverse strand, counting down.
TAGGTAGTCTCAAGTAGATATATTAATTAAACATGTAATAATAAGAATCATAGTTGATGCATGACATAAATCATGACATCACATAGAATAGAAATATGCATGATAAAAATCATGCCACCAAGCTCAACAATAGTTATATATGTAACTACACACACACAATAACACGACATGACAAGACATAGTTGATGCACTCATAAAACACACAATATATCACACACCAATGGTCATAAAATGTCATAATCATTAATATCAAACATGCATGGAGAAAGCAATGTTAGTCTACATAAACATGTCAGGATCCCACTCCACCAATAAGAGTATATATGATTACCTCTTGTATTAGCAACTAAACACGAAATTTAACTAGAATGATAAGTAACTAGAAATATGAAACAATACAGGATATGAGAGACAATACACAATTGTATTAATAATCACTCAAAAGAAAATACAATAAAGAAGATGCCACTTCTTCTTCCACCTCAAAGGCTTGCCACACCTCAAGGACTTCTTCCCTCTCTCTCTTACGGTCCCAACAATCAACTCTAATACAGAGTTGGTGTTCACCTCCACCAGTCAGTAACACGCTGCCAGTACACCAAGCACACAACCGTACTCCAAGTAGATCTCCTTGCTCTTTGCTGCCACATGCAAATCACTAGACCTTACTTACCATGTAGATATCTCTACACCCTGAAGAACCCCTATCCTTGCCTCACCAAGTCCTTATGATTCTTAAACCAGTACCCCGATGGATCTTCTACCAGAACTTGCACACCTGCAACTCTCCAAGATCATACACACTCAGCACCCCTTTGGAACTAGGAGGAACACACCATTGCTCTCTTCTCTCTGAAGGAGCTTATTTTTCTCTCTTACTCTCTAGCACACTTTTACAATACAACCCATGAGTATATTATATATATCTCATGCATACAATAATTAGACTCTAATTACAATAATTAGATCCGCAGCTTCTAGTCTAAAATTGGCTCTTAACATGCAAACACTCGGTTCGTTAACTAACTGTCTGTAAAACTGGCAGTTCTGAACCGCACAGGCGACTGACGTCGGTCCCTATCTGCCTGGAGATGACTGACGCCAGCCGATCCTTGACCGATGTCGGTTGCTCTTCCTGTCTAATCCTGCCGACGTCAGTTGGCCTGACCGACGCTAGTGTCTGTGACACTTCAGCAACTCCTCTTGTTCGCAACCTGGTGAAGCTTTTAACTCCACAACCTAACAAAACAATCAATTTATCATCATCAAGTATAACAAAACACAATATCTATAGGAAATAACACTCTACAAATTATGAGCAACAATAAATTATGTGTAATAGTCTAGTATAATCAATAACCCAATATAGTAAGATATAACCTAATAAACATACAAAGATGCCCTTGGTGTAAGCATGCCTCCAATGTAGAAAAGTTTCCATTATGTGTAAATAATGACATACATCTGTATGTCCATGTAGCATATGTAACATGTATGTTCTACATCCCACTCACATATACTATGAAAAGTATGCATGTAGAAAATAGATATGTAATTCATCATGTATATGATAAATAACATTAATTAATCATGTGTACCAACATAACATGTCAAACATAGGTATTG
>JARHVA010004051.1:225000-377500 GCA_037957365.1 Torreya grandis | reverse complement strand
GTCGACACCGGTATCCCTTCTGCCAACGTCGATTCCTTCCTGACCGACGTCGGTCTTCTTGTTGCCAACGTCGGTTACTCTTTGACTGACGCCGGTACCTGTGTTCACCTGTGAGTGATAACTTTTTACCCACGAGCTCCTTTTGGGTCAAAACCCTATTCAAATCAACACAGCCCTGCTCAGAATAATTCAGTCCCCTCAACTGATCTCTGTCCGCCATCTCCTCCATGAACACCAAGGCTTTCAAGTTCTTAAGTTTATCAAAAACATCTATCTTCTGCTTAAGAACATGCATTCCCCTCCTACATATGTGACCAAGCCTACAAAGCCACATCTCTGCAACAGAAAGTGAATCAATAATATAAGTAGATAGATAAAGGATACCTACTTTCTTACCACCATCTAATCCAAGTGCATCTGCTGTGAGAGTTACAATGCATCTCCCATCACCCAAATTTCTTGAAGAAATTAGACTCATCTCCAAGACTGGAACCTGCATGACCTTCTTCAACACCTGTGTGTTACCTGTCTGCAATTTCAGCTTCACTTCCCCTTCGTCAATAATCTGACAAGGCTCACCAACCCCTAAATAAATCTCTCCAAAGTCTCCAAAGACGTACCCATGAAAAGATGCTCTATTGTGGGCTGCATGGAAAGAGGCAAAAGAATCTGTAAACAAAGATTCTACTTTATCCAGAGCAACCTGTGCAACATCACCTGCAACATCTGCTTCTACACGCTGATCTTCTACTGACCAACAATCTACCTTTACCTGCTCCTTCTTTCCATCAATCAGACCATTCGTGCTATTCAATTTCTCCATTCGTAGCTTACTTTTTTCTGCCATTGCTATACTCCCACTCAATCTGAAACTCCTGTGAGTGACCTGTAATCAACAAACACTACCAGATGTGAATCACCTGTTAGTCAACCCAACCAAAAGCTCTGATACCACTTGATGGTATCAGCTCTTGAACCTACAACCAGGCTCTGATACCACTTGATGGTATCAGCTCTTGAACCTACAACCTGGCTCTGATACCACTTGTCAGGATCTTGCTCCCCAATAAGAGCACATATGATTACTTCTTGTATTAGCAACTAAACATGGAATTTAACTAGAATGATAAGTAACTAGAAATATGAAACAACAAAGGAATATGAGAGACAATACACAATTGTATTAATAATCACTCAGAAGAAAATACAATAAAGAAGATGCCACTTCTTCTTCCACCTCAAAGGCTTGCCACACCTCAAGACCTTCTTCCCTCTCTCTCTCGGTCCCAACAATCAACTCCAATATAGAATTGATGTTCACCTCCACCAATCAGAAACAACGCTGCCAGTACACCAAGTACACAACCGTACTCCAAGTAGATCTCCTGCTCTCTGCTGCTACCTGCAAATCACTAGACCTTACTCACCAATGTAGATCTCCAAAAGAAGCCATGCACACCTGCTGACCAAGATCATACAAATACGAAGAACCCCTCTGATTCTCCAAACTAGCACCCACACTTGGTACTGTGGCACTAAGAGGAACACACCATTGCTCTCCTCTCTCAGAAGGAGCTTATTTAGCTCTCTTACTCTCTAACACTACTTTACAATACAACCCATGAGTCTATATATAGATCTCATGCTTACAATAATTAGACTATCTTAATTACAATAATTAGACGCACAACTCAAGACTATGACTAGCCTTTAACATGCAAACTAACAGTCCAAAAATAGACTCTCCGGAATCAACATGCAAATTGCATGTTCACGCACAAGCTGTCGACGTTGGCTCCTCCCTGACCGATGTCGACTGACTGGTAACCGACGTCGGTTGCTTCTTCACTGCTATCTGACCGACGTCGGTTGCCCTGCAACTCATTTTGCAACTCTCTGCAACCTCCGTAACCTCTGTAACTCCTCCTGTTTGCATCCTGGTGAAGCTTTTAGCTCCATAACCTAACATAAACTACCAGAAACATCCTCCCAATAAGATTTCATCCTTTTAAGGTTCATATTAATATAGAGCAACAATTTATCTTGCTCCATACCATATTGAGATCTATTGCTTTGCGCCTTCTTGCCCTTCCCTTTGCCAATGACACTTGGCTCAAAAAGCTCCCTAAGTTGAGCTCGCAGGGTTTCAACATTCTGGATGCCCTCATACATAGTAACTTTGTTGCAATTCACTAAAAAACTTATGTTATTCCAAAGTTTCTCATTCCCTTGTTCTAATAGCTCCACTTAGAATGATAGACTTTGAATTTGTTGATCCTCATCCCTGACTAAAAAGATTTGACTCATCCTTGAGTTTCCCTGTTGAGGGAGTTAACATTACCTTTCAACTATATGATCTCTCGCATAAACTACCACATAATAAACTTTTGAAAGTCAAACTCTTCCACTATCTTATTTGAGCTCTCCGTACCTTTAAAATGAAGTAACCAAATTATTACAGGGCAAATAATAGCTAAGTTATTTGCATAAGTATAATCCGTATAAGCATTTTACATTACCTCAATTCTTAGGTACAATTGAGAATTATTATTGACGCTAAGAAATGGTATTATTGAGGGGAGGGGGCAGTTTTTCCTATGTTAAAAATCCTCTGCATAATAAACTCAGCACATGGCATTTAAACCTTGAGTCTTAGCAGCTTAATAGAAGTGGATGAGAATCAATTAATTCGTTCAAAGTTTATGTGCCCTCAAAAGGAACTGCATTTGACATCGGTAGGTTTTTCTTCACCTTAAAAAGTTGGATGTGATTGATGGGCGCGGAGACTTTTCATAAAACAAAGTACGGAAATGAGACGCCAACTACTTTCTTCCATTTCTAACTAATTCCTTTCTTTGCTCTCTCCATTGTCAAATTTTGTTAGGTACGTAAGAATGAGGCAAAGGCAATCCATTGAAGACATTATGTTCAAACATGTCATGTGGACCCCGGGTGAAGGAGCGGTTGTGAATATCAAATTCATAGATTTGATGAAGTCAGCTCTATTATTGTTGTGAAGATGAACGTGTTGCATTCACAATGCGCCTCTTTGCAAACTATTTTATTCCCCCACAAACGTCATGCAAACTATGGTAGTTAGCCATAATATTTGTCTCCTACAATCAAGTGAAGTTTAAGGGCTAATTAATACACACCCCCTGATTAAGGCTAATGAAAGGGTAGATTGCACATGGAAAATGGGTTCATGCCCCTCATTCCAATTATTATATTCTCCAACTTTGAAGCTAGGCCAGGCCAGGCCAGGCCATGCCATGCCATGCCAGGCCGTGGTCGTCATCATGCCCCAAAGTAATGCTCGCTATAAGAAGCTTCTTTTTTGAAGCAACATCAATAATAATATTTTATTTGCTTCACCTTTTTATCTCTTCCACGTTTATTATTAAAGTACCTAAAATATGAAGCGCTTTAAACAATTGCCCATGAACGTGACGCATTGAATGAATTCAAAGGCAAAGGGGCCTTGCTAAGCTATCTATCTATCCTTTACAACAAATCAATTAGGGCGGGTAGGCCAGGGCATCCTATCTCGTTGCGAATAAAATAAAAGAAATTGAGTATTTAATTGATTGTTTAATACTCCAGCTCATTGTATGAGCTAATCATCCATCTTTTCAAGTTATATATATTTTGATTGATTAAGTCTTTGATTTAGTAGGTTAAATTTCATTGAAATTAATTAGAGAATTTTTTAAAGATTGTTTCAGTAAATTGTTTTAATATATATTTGTATTTTTTAATTGAATAATAAGTATTTTAATTTTCCAATTTAGAATATTATAATTTATAAATATAGAGTATATGGATAATCAATCTCTATTCATTTAATTAAATTTATGTGAAATTCAATTTTAATTTTATTCTATAAATTTAGAACACTACCATCTATGAATTTAATATATAAAAATAATTAATCTCTTCAATTTAATAATAAAAATTCAAGAATATCCATTTCATTAAATTTACATAAAATTCATTTTTTTAAAAACTTAACATTAATAATATTGATAAGTATAATTTACCATCCTTGCATCAATTAAATATAATTTATCATCCTTGCATCAATTAAATATAATTTACCATCCTTGCATCAATTAAACCTCAACTTTTCAGTGCATACTTACATTTTTATATATAAAAGAATCCAAATATCATATGTCAAAACGTTGCATTGAGTGTAGAATTTATCTTTGAATGGAGAGAGTAGCTTAGAGGACTTCAACCCAATCCATTTAAGTGTAACTTTGACAACAACAACAATAATAATAATAATAATAATAATAATAATAATAATAATAATAATAATAATAATAATAATATTGATATTGTGATGGGCAAGCTCATGTTGCATGCAAATATGTGACCAAGAGAGTAAAGATGTTGGGGTCAATGGATTCGTTCTTGTCAAGTGGTAACCATTTTTTAATGTATGAAAGCTTTAGGGAATTGGGCCCTCTCAATCGAAATAAATTTTTGTAATTAATGGCTTACAATAATGGTGGGTAAGGCATGGGAAAACAAGGATCTTTGCCCTCCGGTTTGGACTTTTGATAATATTCTACTATTTGTCTTTTAAGCCATGGTGTAAAAATGTGGTAAGAAAGGCACTATCTACTTGAGAGAAGATCCTTTCTGGTAATGAACAATCATTAGAATACAATACCCTGTTTTTAATAAATAGGCGAGAGAAAAAGTCAGCCATATCCCATACTATTTAATCCCTTATGATTGGAATAAATTCTACTCTATGATTGGAATGCATTGAAACATTTCTTAGTTGTACCTTCAACCCAAACATTAGACTCAATCAAAGCTTTGCCTGTGTTAGAAAAATGGATTTCATTCTTATTAGTCTCTTGTTAAAGACATGAGATTATAGGGATCAATTAATTTTTTTTTTAATAATTAAATATTTAAAAATAATATTATATTAGTAATTATAAAATTTTGACTAATATTTGATATATTAATTTTAATTTTTTTTATACTATTATCATTAATAATCAATAATTATGACAATTCATATCATTATTAATTATTATATTCATTTGTATTATAAGTATTCATATCATTAATTAATTTTTATTGCGAATAATATTTAATTTAATATATTCTAACGAAAAAATATTTCAAAATTTTTTAAGATATTAAATGATTGTTGAATATGTCAAATCACTTAGCAATAAATACAATAAATAAATACTCTTTCAATCATTTATTGAATAATGCAAGTTATGGGCCATATTGTGGGTCAATTTTTAATTTACTCTATTAAAATCTATAGATTTTTTTAAAGATTAAATTACCAAAGTAATTCAAAAGACAAACCAATTCATACATAAAAAGATACTCATGAATAATAACGTTCAAATAATTTTATATTATATCTAAAATTGTTCAATATCTTAAAAACGTTTTTCCACTTCTTTTATCCAATACACATGCCATTGTATATAATTTGATTAAACACGACTTAATATATTAAAATCTATAATTTGATCTTTGAACAAGGCCCTCCATTGATATGGTTGATAATGAATCATCCAATTAGTGACATGCAAACACACAACATTATCATTTAATATATTTGTTAGTTAAATATTAGAGAAACTTAAATCTCTCACTATACATATGGAATAGTTTTCATACACATCTCTAAATTGGATGGCCATCGTGCATTTTTTGGGTTAAAAACATGCTTAACACTTGTACTAATAAATCATGGAAGAAGGGTTCCTCATTTCCAATGGTTCTTATGGAAAAACTTATCTCAAGCTTTAAAGTATTAAACCTCTAATTAAATTCTATAAATTTTTCTACCATGTTGCATGGGATCAACATCTATCATTTATTGTAAGTTAGAACATAAACGATGCAACCTAATTCAATTATAAATAACCTAATATATTACAAGAATTGACTCATATAGATATGATTTTCTTATATGAATCTATGACATAATTGGTTATTCTTGGATAGAAATGTGTCATTTCAAATATGACTCATATTAATTCTTGGCCATTTTGGTCCACATACCAAGCTTGTACCCTTATGGATTAGGTTGCTAATGGATGAGCAAATGGATAGGTTACAAAGACCCTACAAAATGTCAAGAATGCTTGGAATGAGTATGGAAGTGCATGGTATTCATTTGGTTCTTCATTATGTTCATATAGACATTTTGGGGCTAGTGGTAGAAATTCTGAGTAGGCAGTTTGTTAACATTATCATTACCACGTGTGGACGAGTCAGGAAGAATTAGTCACATGGGTCTGATCACATTAGTCCTAAGAATATATGCGCTAAATTCTAGAGCATGTGTCTAAGCGTATTAGAAGATATGAAGACTCAAACTTGGCCTCTTAGATAAAATTCGTTAAGTTTCCATAGCCAATTTGCAAAGAAGCTCAAATAGAGCTGAGTGAGCATATTGATGAGGCCATATCTCATATGTGTCACAGTCTCAAGAGAAAATGATCATATGGGTTTATTCAGCTTAGTCTCTAGTTACTACGCGTTAAGTTTTTGGTCATGCGAGGAAGCACAAAAGAAGATATGATAGTGCAAAGTTGACCTCTCAAGCAGTTTGAGACTATTTTCTATGACAAGTACACAAATGTCATGTAAATCACATAGTGTAGATAACTTGAACCTTATGTAAAAATACTTATAAAGCTCTTGGGACCAACAGATCAAGTGGGTTCATCTTTTTAAGTATCAAGAACATGTCCTAAAAATTTGGTGCCTTCACAACCTCTTCACTTCCAGATCCAAGTCTTTAAAGTTGGTCAAAAAGTGATTGACGGTCACACAAATGTCAAATTTAAGGCTCATGAAATAGTTTTTGGTTTTCAAATAATGGGTCCCAGTAGATCTAATGGTCCTTGATCGATCATACATTTTGATCTAACGGTGTGAGATGAGTCAAACAGTCAAGGAGCTTGAGAGATTGAGACATGACATAAGCGTATGAGGTTGCAGATTGAAAATGAATCCTGAGAACTAACACATGTTTAACATGTGGCATAAGCTTGGATAAAGTTGACAAGTCATGGGCAAGATCAATGGCTCTCACTCATTCATATTGAGTAGGATCAACGGTGCAAGATGGGATAATGAGTCAATGATCTGGGTTAGATATTGATGACCAATGAAAATAAAGGTCGAGAAGCCAAGGGTAGTTTTTGACCAAGGTAGATAGGTATTGTAGGGTCATCCTGACACCATTGAAGGTTGATCGAATGCCACAAAAAAAGACACAATGATGTAGTTCGGCATAGAGAGCATAAAGAGACCACCATGAAGGCTAAATATGGACCTCTAGCTTGAGGGTTTATGTCATAAAGGGATCTTTCTATGACTATGTTTTCAATTATTAGAAGAAGGAGATAGCTTTTCAAAGGGTGCCATGAAGGCATACATGTAGCCCCCAATGATTTCATCTCCAAGGCCAACTGCATGAAAAGGACCCCTTCTCTTCATTGTGTAATGTCATGACAAACTTGTTAGGAACAATTACAAACAAGACAAGATTCTAACAAACTAGCCTAGTTGTTGTAATTGCATGGATGGAAGAACCTAGCTTAGAACAACTTGACTTCACCATTACAACAAGAAGGAACATCAATATAACTGTGCAACCACTTGAAGTAGCCCAAATCAATCAAAAGGGTTTGAATGAGCATAATTTATGGAGGTAGTTGTAACATCATTTTAAATGGATTTGATCTTGTTTGATTCCATTATTTAGTGCCAAAACTCCCTCTCTCTTGCTTCTTTTCTTCTATAAATATAGCCTTCGAGCTATTAATATAGATCCCTTAGGCTGGTATGACTAGACTTTGCCAGAATTATATTTTGCACCTCTTGGAGTAATGAATATAGCATTTTACAGTTATTTGATAATTTATATTTAATGTTTTTATGTTTGTCTGATATGAAAAAGTGGTTTTTATCTTCCCTTTGTAGGTCCAAGCTCAACCTAAGTGCTAGCAACTTTATTTGCAGGTCATATACTATGTCTTAGCATTGATCTCTCAAGGATATAGTGGATAGCTAAATTTAAGTGTTTTCAATGAGACCTTATTTTCATTGCTCCCTAATCTGAGTGTATCAAACTGACCTCTATATGACATGCTATTACATAGAAACTATAGTAAGCATTGCATTAGCTTCTTTCATAGTCCATTAGTGTGTTAAAGAGTCTGAGCTTAAGAGTGGATTTGATAAATACATGGTGCATCACCAAACATTAGGATAGTTTTCATTTTTATGCAATCTCTTAACTTTTTTCACCCCAACTCGGTTAGATCTTAGAAATAAAGGTCCAAACTATCATATCTGAGTAGCTAGCCTCATTAAAAACCCTAGAGGTTTGGTCTAAATATAAGCATCCCACAACCTTAGATCATTCCCATGTTAGTCCAGGTATGGGTCAGACTTGAACAAATATGACCTCTACTGAGAGCTATCTGGATAACTAATAGTTCTAGCATGCCTAGTGGGACCCATATTTTCATAATTTGAATCATACATATGCATATTCAAGTATAGTAGCAAATTATAGAGTCTCATTTTCAGATTTGCATACTTTTCATGCCACCAATAGTTGTCACAAGATCCTCTTCAAAAGAGAAAGGGATAAATTTCTCTGAGCTATCTTTCTAATCAACAAAGAAGAAGAAATCCTCTCAGTTAAATCCTGCACCTACACCTCTTTTTCCTCCTATTCAGACCAATATTGTTTAGCCAAACATTGTTATAAATCCCATACCTCTGATGGATGTTCCTAGAAGAAAAGCCTTTGTGCCATTCAATGGTGGTAGTCCTCTAAACCGTACCTAATGGGATGATATTCCAGTCTCAGCTTTGAAGGCTCTTCCTTATTTTTTAGGATAAAATCTAGTTATTCCTATAGAGCATATTGTATATGTTTCCAACCTTTGTTTAGTGCATCATGTGACTCAAGAAAATGTAGTAATGAGGTTGTTAGCAACTTCTTTCAAAGGGAAAGCACTTCAATGGTACAAAGGATTAGCTCCTGCATCAATAAAAAATTAGGATAAATTTGGAGAGGTCCTATGCAAACACTTTAAGGACAAAAGTGACCACCTCTCAGTAGTGAAACAACTTACAACAATAAAGAGATTCAATCATGAATTCATAGTGGATTTCAACTATAGGTTCTAGAAGACTTGGGATGAATTCTTGTAGTGATCAAGCCTACACCCAACTATGCTTTTTTATACTATCTAAAGGCTCTTAATTAAGATTTAGATGTGATAATTCAATTCATGGGAGGGAACACTCTACTTGAAGCTATTGAAATATCAATTAAGGTTGAAAATTGCCTTATATAATTAGGCAAGTTGTCTCCAAGGCCACGAATGCCTCTCTTTCCAGAGATCCATCCCCTTGCTCCAATTTCTGATTCAAAAAGTTTTATCAAATAGAAGGTGATCAAATTGATAGATTGGGGAAGATAGAGAGTCTTCTCAAAACTCAAAATAACAAGTTGGTTGTAATGGAGAGGCAATAAGCTGCACCATATAGGCCATATCAAAATACTAATCAAAATTATCAGTACAATAGGCCACCCTATCAATCCAATCAAAAAAGACAAGGGAAAAATCCTTAGTCAAGGCAATACAATCCTAATTCTCAAACTATTTCTAGAGCTATTATGCCAACTCAAAACAACTATGCTTAGGAAGGGCAATGGAACAATTAGTAGAATCCAACAAATGACATGCTAATGACACCAACTAGTGAGAGCTCACATCAACCTTATATGCAATAGAGTTCAGCTCCCCCTCCACATGAAAGCCAATCAAATAAGGAAGCCTCTATACTACATGGAGACATTCCTTCATTCACTCAAGCAGAATTGCCAAATCAACTAGGAGGAGAGAATGGTAAAGCACTAGATGATACCACATGCATGAATTTTCAATAAGGGGAACATGTGTTTGAGCATGTAGTAACTAATATGGGACAAGCTTCATAAAGGACAAATGAACCAATTGTAGCTTAGATAAGGGATAAGAAGAGGATGTTGGAGGACAACCTAAGATATATTCATCATTTCCATAGGCTAGTCAATAACCTACTTCTTCAAATGTAACTACTAAAGCTCTTGCAAATCAACAAGTGCTCCAACCTCATGGATAACAACAAAAGTCCCCCTTTGTTCCTTATGTTACTCAAATACCAAGTGATGCTTCTACTTCCAAGGTGTAGTCTAAAGGTACTAATATTCCCTTTAATATTGTGGATCATTTGAAGAAGGCTAATGTAACTATGTCCATGTATGATGCTCTATATATTTTGGGGCAAAATGAGATTCTCTAGAAGGAGCTATCCAAAATTTCTCATTTGGAAAAGATATTTGATAATGTGAACACTATTTTTATCAATAATAGTCATCCTACCCAAGCCCTTAGCCAAGTTACTAATCAAGATCCAAGAAAAAGTCAATTTAAAAATGTTGTTCATCCTTCTAAGGTTGTTAAACACACCCCCTGCCCCATTTTATCTGTTAGTCATCATAGGGGACTATTTAGTACATAATTGCATGATAGATTTAAGTTCTTCTGATCCAAAAATCAAAAGCTTTGGTTGAAAGATAATTCAAGAAATATGAACAACACAATAACAATAATGCTATCTTTGAGAAGAGATGTCTTATTCATTAAATTTGCAGACCTAAAGATATGCCTATCTCTGAGAAGAGATGTTTGATTTCCATTTCGGGTTACATATTCATTTATACATGTTTTGAAGGTGGGAGGAGGATGTGGAAGGTCACCAATCTCAAGGGAGATTAAGTGGTTTGACGTCCATGATTTAAAACAATACAAAATTCAAGGAATTACTATTTTTAGAAACTTACTATTTTTAGACTGCACTACTAAAATTGAAATTTGGGGCACTTCCATTGGGTTTTTTGGGGTCAAAATCCATCTAGCAGAGTTCCATGTCATATCACCACATTACCCTCATTCTTAGCTTTCCAACAGTTTGAATGGGAAGTCAAACAGAGCTACGGTGCAAAAGTTATGGCTCCCAAAAGTTCTGCCACCAATTGGGGTAGAACCGTCGCCTGAATTGTCACTTGAAATATTGCTCGAATCAACTTCAACCTCAGTGATGTCAAATCCATAACAGATAATCTTGGGCTCAAATATGTGCTTAGAAAAAAAGGTGTTATTCAATTGGTTGGCTTCCCAACTAAGATAGTAGGCATCTTGAAATATCTTTAGATCATATTGGCAACTTGTTTAAATTGTGTCATTAATCAAGATGTGATGGTGGTAGACCTACCCCCATATTTTTCCCTATGTTTTTCTATGGGATTTACTGCAAATATTAGAGGAAATTCATCATATGATTGGTCATACATAGTTTTTAGAACCAAATATGGAACCAAATTTACTATAATATCTGAGCCTATCTCCAGGTTCTACCTAGAACCCTATATGCCTAATCTTGTAAATACCACCTGTGCCATATTTGAAGAGGTTGAAGACCTTAATGAATAATAACCCCATGATCATATTGAAGGAATATATGATTTTTACTTGGATGAATGGGTAACCGATAATCATAGATTTGATCCTTATAGCAACATTGGAGAGGCAGGCTTAGCAGTGTACTACATACATGAGGAAGGTGTTGTTATACCTTGCTTAATTAACATTGCTCAAGAAGAGGATGGTATAAGGACTTTTTTATTTGATGGCTGAAGGTCAAATAATGGAATTGGAGTGGGAGCCATGATTACTTCATCCTTAGGTTAAAATTATGATTCATCTACAAGACTCCAATTCAATTGTACCTCAAATACAACTTAATATGAATCTCTTTTGCATGGTTTGCAAGAAGCAAGAAAGAGAGGTGTCAATCTCCTCTGAGTCAAGGAGGATAGTCAGTTTGTAGTGAAATAAGTGAGAGGTCTAAGTGAAATCAAACATCACCATTTGAAATCCTATAAGCATAGGGTATGGGACCTCATGGAGGATTTATTGGCATTTAATATTTAGTCCATACCAAGAGAAGTAAATCAACATGCAGATAAGCTTGCAGTCATTGGTGCTAAATATGGTATTGAAAAGAGTCAAAGGAAAACAAAGCCAAGGTAATATAAAAGTTATTTACAAACCAACTATACCTGATAATGAGGTGAGTTGGCAAGTCTGTGATAATGATGATCAAATCATATGTTTTCTAATGCAAGAGGCAGAATTCTGCCATAAAAATCAAGACAATTTCCAAAATCAATATGATGATCAGATAGTAAAATTGAGGTATAATTAGCTTCCTAAAGGGATGGTGACATTATAAATCATATTCAATGAATATGACCAAATAATAAAAATGAAAGCATACATCTCAGCTAAGGAAGAACACTATGAAAAGATAGAGATCTTTAAGGACAAATTGCTAAAGCTAGAAAAGGTCAATACAATAGAGGAAAGAGCTACATTTGTTTCTTTGTGCCAATTTTTTTTTTTGATATATTTGCTTGGGAGTATAAATAATTGAAGGGGTTTGACTCCAAACTTTCATAACACACCATTGAATTACAAAGCAATGATAAGCCAGTCAAGCAAAAACAAAGGCCTATTAATCCAAGAGTGGAGGACCTTATGAGAAGAGAACTCTATAAATTGATTGAATCCAAGATAATAATTCCAATCAAGAATTCATCATGGGTGGTAAACCTTGTGCTAGTGAAGAAAAAGAATGGAGAGATTCATTTATGTGTTGACTCTAGGGACCTCAATAAGGTGTCCCTAAAAAACCATTACCCACTACCCTCCATGGATCAAATTCTACAAAAGGTGGCAGGTTATCAAAGGTTATCACTGCTTAATGAATATTTTGGCTATAATCAGATCATGGTCAAAGAAGAAGATAGGCATAAGACTACTTTCACTACAAAATGGGGCACTTATGCATATCTTAAAATGCCCTTTGGACTCTTTAATGTTGGAGCCACCTTTCAAAGAGCAATGGTTGTTGATTTTTATGGCCTTTTGAATGATATAGTTTTAATTTATCTTGATGATATAGCAATATTTTTAAATAATCGTAATGATCATATAACACACTTGAGAGCTATTTTTGCTAGATGTAGACAATTTAGAGTTTTTTTGAATCCAAAGAAATGCATTTTTTCAGTGCATGAAGGAATACTTGTTGATCATGTGGTATCCAAAAATGGTCTTTCCATTGATACATAGAGGATATAATCAATCCTTGATCTATCATTACCTAAATACAAGAAAGGATTGTAGAGATTCTTGGGCAAGATCAATTTCATCAGGAGGTTCATTCTAGGCTTTGAAAAGTTGGTCAAGCCCCTCACTAATATCTTGAGAAAAGGCAAATAGTTTACATGGATAAGAGAAGGTAATAGAAGCTTTGAGGCCATAAAAGATGCCATATCCCCTATCCCCATACTTCTAAATCTAGATTTCAATAAGGAGTTTTATTTTTATGCCTTCTCTACATTAGATGTAATTTTAACCATGATTATGCAGTAGAATGATGAAGGTATGAAGCAACCTATTAATATTTTTAGTCAAGCTTTGGAAAGTTATGAAGAAATATATAGATTTTTTGAAAAACATGTACTTGCTATTTTAAGAGGTTTGAATAAATTCAGACATCTGGTTTCAAACAATGAGATTATACTAATGGCAACTCATCCAAGTGTGAAGGATTTCATCCTCAATAAAGATTTAAATGAAAAGAGAGATGGATGGGTTACTAAGTACATGGAATATGTCATTTAAGTGAAGTTCACAAATCTATTCTGAGTTAAAGGATTGTGTGAACATATTATAGAAGCTGTGAGGGAAGGAAAAGAGACAATTTTGGTAATTCAAAACACTTAATATGGACCTAGAAATATTCCTCCTTCATAATGGACACATACTATTGCTAGATTTATTCAAACATTAGAGTGTCCAATGGGTTTTAATGAATCACAAAAAAGACACTTCAAGCTAAAATCAATGCCATACATTCTAATTGATGGATTGTTGTTCAAAAAGGACATTGGAGGTATGCTTTTAAGATGCATTAAAACTAGCCAATTTGATAAGCTTCTCAAGAAATTTCATGATAGTCTTTATTGAGGCCATTTTGAAGCCAAGAACATAGCTAAAAAAATTATTAGATCTGGTTACTTTTGGCCAAATTTATTTAAGGATACACATGCATGGGTTAGAAAGTGTGCAAAATGTGCAATGTTTATAGGTAAATAGAAACTAGTTGATATGCCATTAAAGCCTATTCAAGTTGAGCAACCTTTCATGTAATGGGGTTTAGAATTAATTGGCATGATACATCCTATATCTAGTGTTGGTCATAAGTGGGTCTTGATAGATATAGATTACTTCACCAGGTGGGTGGAAGTAGTACCTTTGAAGGAAACAAATGAGAACTCTGTGCTTGAGTTCGATGAGAGTCTAGTCACCCATTTTGGAGCACCTTCCACTATAATATCAGATAATGCTTTGGAATTTAGCAGTAAAAAGGTATGTGAATGGGCTCTTGTTCAAGGTTTCTATTTGAAATATTCATCAAAGTACTATCCATTGGGTAATGAACTAGTCGATTCCACTAATAAGAACCATATTTGGATCATCAAGAGAACAATGGAAGATAATCAAAGATCTTGGCATACAAAGTTTAAGACTACCTTATGGGAAGATAAAATCACCCCAAAAAAAGACATTGGTCATTCAAAATATTTCTTATTATATGGAAGAGAAACAAGGCTACCAATTTCATTGGATCTTGCACACCAACTAGAGCTTCTCAAAAGTGATGCAATGAAGGTCATGATGAATGAACTTAGAGAATTGGAGGAAATAAGAGATGATGCCATGCATACCATGTGGTCCAACTAGCACCAAGTGAAGAAGTCATTTGAAAAAAAGACTTCCTTAAGGACATTTCAACAAGATGACATAATACTCAAATGGGATGAGGACCGTGTAAAACCAAGAAAACACTCCAAGTTTGATAGCCTTTGGAGTGGACCCTATGTCATCACAAGTTATAAAGAGAGAAATGCCTTTGAGCTTGCCGTATTGAATGGAGAGAGACTTCCCATCCCTATAAATGTGAGGTATCTCAATTTCTTCTACTATTTTTTATATCTTACCCCTTGCATATAGGTAGATAGGTCTATCTTTCCTCTAAGTGCATTTGCACATTGTTCTATTTGCTTTGTTTGTTGTTGCTTGGTCTATTTTATTATTGTTTCCCCCCTATTAATCTAAAAAGTGTTTCTAGAATTCAATCAGAGTCTTTTTATAAGTAGATTTTCATTTTTTTAGTCATCTTGAGTAATCTTGATCAAAGTCTAGGTCCCATGACCAACAGGCTGGTCCAACCAACTGAGTCACTAGAAGTGTTGGCCATTTTGGCCCACATACCAAGATTTTACCCATATGGATCAAGTTACTAATGGATGAGTAGATGGATAGGTTGAAGAGACCCTAAAAAATGTTTAGAATGCTGAAGAACATATGTACTAAATTCTAGAGCATGCATCTAAGTGTATTAAAAGATATGAAGACTCAAAGTTATCCTCTTAGATAAAAGTTGTTATGTTTCCATATTAGCTAGTTTGTAAAGAAGCTCAAATAAATCCAAGTGATCATATTTATGAGGCCATATAACTCACATATGATATTACCAAGAGAAAATGATCATATGGGTTTGTTCATCTTAGTCCCTAGTTACTACGTGCTAAGTTTTTGGTCATGCGAAAAAGCACAAAAAAAATATGAGAGTGCAAAGTTGACCTCCCAAGTAGTTTGAGACTATTTTATGTGACAGGTACACAAATGCCATGAAAATAACATAGGATAACTCACTTGAAAATTCTATAAAAACATTTAAAAATATCTCAAGACTAGCGGATCAAGTGGGTTCATCCCTTTTAGTATCAAGAACATCTCCTAAAAATTTGGTGCCTCCATGACCTCTTCGCTTCCAAATCCAAGTCTTCAGAGTTGGTCAAAAAGTGATTAACGATTGTGCAAACATCAAATTTAAGGCTCATGAAATAGCCATTGGTTTTTAAATAGTGGGTCCCAGTAGATATAATAGTCCTCACTTGATTATACATCTTGATCGAATGATGCGAGATGAGTCGAATAGTCAAGGAACTTGAGAGATCAACACATGGCTTAAGCGCATGAGGCTACAAAATGATAAAAAATACTAAAAACTAACATGTGTTTGACATGTGGCATGGATAGAGTTAAAAATTCATGGGTAAGATCAGTGGCTTTCACTTATTTTTATTGAGCAAGATCAACAGTGCAAGATGGGCCAATGAGTTAATGATCCAGGTTAGATATCGATGACCAATGAAAATAAAAGTCAAAAAGTGAAGGGTAGGTTTAAACCAAGGAAAACATGTATTGCAGGGTCATCCCATCATCATTGAAGCTCAATTGAATGCCATGAAAAAGGACATAGTGATGCAGTCAGGCATATAAAACATAAAGAGACTGCCATTAAGGCTAAATATGGACCTCTGGCTTGAGGGTTTGTGTCATAGAGGGATATTTTTATGACAATGTTTGCCATTGTTAGAAGGAAATATATTTTCAAAGGGTTCCATGAAGGCATACACATATCCCCCAAAGGTTTCATCTCTAGGTCCAACTGCATGAAAAGGACCCGTTCTCTTCACTGTGCAATGCCACGATGAACCAATTAAGAACCATTAACAACAAGATAAGATTATAACATACTAGCCTAGTTATTTTAATTACATGGATGGTAGAACTTAGCTCATAACAACTTGAATTCATCATTTCAATAAGAAGGAACATCAATGTAACTATACAACCACTTGAAGTAGCCCAAATTAATCAAAAGGGTTTGAATAAGCATAATTTATGGAGGTAATTGTAATAACATTTCAAATGGATTTGATCTCATTTGATTCCCTTTTTAAGTGCCAAAAATCCCTCTCTCTTGCTTATTTTTTTCTATAAATATAGCCTTTGAGCTATTAATATATATCCCTTAGGTTGGTATGATTAGACTCTGCCATAATTGTATTTTGCACCTCTTGGAGTAATGAATAGAGCCTTTTGTAGTTATTTGCTAATTTGTATTTAGTGTTTTTATGTTTGTCTAATATGCAAAAGTGTTTGTTATCTTCCATTTATAGGTCCAAGCTTAACCTAAATGATATCAACTTTATTTGTAGGTCATATACTATGTCTTAGCATTGATCTCTCAAGGATATAGTGGACAACCGAATTTAAGTGTTTTCAACCAGACCTTATTTTCATTGATCCCTAATTTGAGTATATCAAATTGACCTTTATATGACATAATATTGCATAAAAAAAATAGTAAGCATTGAATTAGCTTCTTTCATAGTCCATTAGTGTGTTAAAGAGTTTGAGCTTAAGAGTGGATTTGATAAATACATGGTGCATCACCAGATATAAGGATAGTTTTTATTTTTATGTAATCTCTTGACTCTTTTCACCCCAACCTAGTTATATCTTAGAAAGAAAGATCCAAACTATCATATATAAGGATCTAGCCTCTTAAAAAACCCTAGAGGTTTGGTCTAAATATAGGCATCCCATAGCCTTAGATCATTCCCATGTTAGTCCAAGTATGGGTCAGACTTGAACAAATCTGACCTCTATTGGGTGTTATTTGGATAGCTAAAATTAATATATGATGTATTTTTTTAGTGATAGTTAACTATGGAGTTTTTAAAAAATTTATGACACATTTTTTATATATATTAACTTTGAGTTTCATAGTAACTTGATATTAATTTGTTTACGTAATTCATTTATGTGATATACTTGACATGATCAAACAATTAAACATTTGTAATGCTATATATGTGATTGTATCGCATAAAACCATATACAATCATGGACTCTTTCTAAGATTTGTCTAATTCTTTTGTGATTAACTCAGCTGGAAACATTTTTGACAACCATATCCTTCAAAGTAATGGCCACCTCTTAGCACATGCACGTATCAAGGTTTATATTAAAATTCTATATGTGCTTTAAATTAACCCTCCTACACAAAGAAGGGAACACAACTTAAATTCTATACACAGAAGCATAAATCATTTTAAAGTCAATATACACATTATTTTGGAGGTTAATACAATTTACAAATTATGGGTCATGAATAAATACTGTCAATACTAGGCAATTCAACCATACATACATACATACATATATTATATTTTTATATAGGCTAATACAATGTGTAATTTATAATTTACATGAAAAATATATAGTATGCAAATTGATAAGTCTATAACTATTAATATCCTGCAAGAAATTTTACCTATCATATATGATCTCAAAACACAAAAACATACTACATCTTGTCAGTTTCTAATATTGATTACATGCAACTCAATCATAAATAATTTTAACACAAAGGCATGGAATAACTGCTATGCAACCCTTGTTAATAAAAACATTTTGATTTTATTTGTAATTGAGCCCCCCCAACCCAAGCCACAACAACTTAAAAAAAGGCTTACGTATTTATTTGTTGGCAAATTATTTTATTTTAGAGTATTTTTATCCCTATCAATTATTAGTCTACACTAAATTTTATTAGTGTATTTTTGGTTATTTTTGTCATGCCCCCTTCCATTTTATTTCTCCTACCTCTTTCATTTCTTCTATTTATGGCCGGCCTCAAAAATATATATTTTACATTTTTAGGATAAAAAATATATAATATATAATTTTAGGGTGTGGGGCCTTTTTACCCATTAGGGTTCCTTTGGGTTTAGTAGTTCCATCTTATCAACATGTAAATTTGAGGTAAATGAAAACAAATATGTATCT
Organism: Torreya grandis; assembly: GCA_037957365.1. Classification (NCBI taxonomy): domain Eukaryota; kingdom Viridiplantae; phylum Streptophyta; class Pinopsida; order Cupressales; family Taxaceae; genus Torreya; species Torreya grandis. The sequence continues at coordinate 358,598 of JARHVA010004051.1, read as the reverse complement.
TCAATTGTCTAGTTGTAAGAATTAAAATTATGTAAGATGTCAAAGTGGTACTATTATAAAATAAGTTATTTTAAATTTTTTTGACAACAATATTTTGTTAGTACAATAAGAATCGTTTCACCACCATGATTCTAGTGCTTCTTCCAAACTATCAATAAGAGCTATAGTTACAAAGATATGGAAATATATAGAATATGATAGAGAAATTTTGAAAATTTGAATTCGAAGCTATAAATAGGGTCAAAACCCTTCATTTTTTATATTGAAAATAGACATTTTGATATTTTTGAGCTCTAGGATGACCATTTTTAATTCAAGGAGAGGCGATTATGAGAGGATGCATATGAGCACCACTTGTACTAATCATGACTATCATAGATGTTGTTTTGCATTTAATTATAGGATGGGTGAATAGAGTAAAATATGAAAAATGGGCTCTTAGGCAAATTTGCCTGGCAAAATTTTTCCTAAAGGGCATTAAAATGTTGATAATAAAATGAGGGGTAATGGGTTTTTATTGAAATGTCATTCTGACATATGTGCAATTTTTAGGAGCAATAAATAGGGTTGCACACCTACATAATGTCATCAGCCTCGCTAATGAAAATTTGGAGGTAGGAAATCGTAACATGGCCAATGGCATTTTGTTTGATGTTCGATGTAGTTGATTTTACAATACAAATATACTAGATGACTCATGACATTCATCAAAATGGTTAATATAGTAAAAGATATTAGAAATGAATGATGTCATATTATCATAAAGTTGATGATGTACTATCAAAATGACCGACATAGTTATAAAATTGTAATTATAATTATTTTTCTAGTTTTCTTGTATTCTATTAAATTTTTATCTCATGGGAGATTGATTAGGTATTGTTGTTTGGAATTTTGGAGGGGTAGAGACAAGTTTGGTTATTGTAGACTAAAATTCCACTTGCTTCTTGATTTTTTGGAAAAATTATTAGATGTAGATAGGGATATTATGATTGGTTTAAGGTTTTAAGGTGTTATGGATATGTGTATGGTGCCCTTAGATGTACATTTGTGTCATATTTTGATTTGAGTTGATCTTGAATAATGTGCATGTAACATTGTTATAATAAGCCATTTATTGCTATGAGGACTTGGCATGTGTTTAGATCTATTTTTAATCTATGAGATTTATAATTTAATATATTAGTTCATACTTTAGTTGGTTATATCACATTCAATATTTGATTTTGATGATTATCATATAGAATCATTACTTGATTTAACTTTTAAGGGATTTATGGAATGTAAATCCTAGGTTGTTAAAGGGTTTGGGTACAATAAATTAGGGGTAAAATATGCAATAAATATAACCATTGATTTGTATGAAAATTAACCTAGTTTATTATTCTAAGAATAGTAATGAATCATACAATCATGTAATTAGCTAGAAAATGACTGAGATAGATGATCTACAGGCAAAAAACTAGCACAAAAGCTAATTAGGGTGTCATAAATAGGATCTAGGTACCAGAACTCCTCTTGGATAGTAGCATGATTCCTTGGATAGTAGCACTCTACACCAATGTTCTCTATTCTGTGCTAGTGTCCTTATGCAAGGACCAATGTGAAATTTTGGGAGCAACTGTGTCTGAGTCTGGTATGCCTGTTTCTATGTAGATGAAACCTACTTCACTATCTCTGACCTATTTTGGACTGATTTTGTATGCAAATCTTAGATCTCCATGTTGTTAGGGTATTTGAAGAGCACAAGTCAAAAAAGTGTGATGTTAGCTAGGTAGACTAGATGTCCTCAACACTCTGCTATTTTGAGAGTTGCCTACATACCAATACCTCGAGAGGGGATCAATGTTAGGAACCCATGTCCTACCCTTCTCTTTGCATTATTAGTGTATTAGTCTTTATGGATGCATATGTTTTTTAGGTCATACCTTTAACATTATTAAATTATCCCACATACATGGGAAGTAGTAGTTATTAGAATAGATTTAGTATTTAAGTGTTGAGGTCTAATGAAGGCATCCATGAATATTATTGTATTGAGATTGCTCAAAGGAGGTTACCCCCTTGAAGTGGCATGTAATTTAAAAGTTATTTTCCAAAGTTTATTACATTGTTCATTTATTTTTTGTATCTTGTAAATTTGTGTAAAAGAATCCTCAAATTTGGTATTAGAGCACTTTCTTGGCCTACGAGTAAATTTTGGAGATTTTGTTTTTTAGCAGTGACTTTCCAAGAGCTGCACCATTTATGAAAATATTTTTCCTTGCCTCAATTTTATACATATTTATTATAGGTTCAGATAAGGGTAAATATTCCTCCATATAACTATGGGAAGTACTTGGGCATAAGCCTTAAAACTCATTATGAGGAGTACCGCATGAATCCCAAAATAGCTAGTCCACTGAGAAAACCTACCAATAAAAAGGGCAAGGGCCCCATCCTGATTGACTATTTTCCACCCTTGAGGTACATCAAGAGCTATTTCTTAGGGGTAAATCTATGGCCATAAATTTTATGGATATTAGTACTCATTTAGATAACATTATTGGCTAGAGAGACTCCTTAAAACCCTTAGGTAGCTGAATAGACATGGGACCCATATCCACCATAGCATTTTCCACAGACCAATAATAGAGTGATCATAGTTGAGAACAATTGGTAATTGCACACTTGACAACAAAATTTTGGCAGGAGAAACCAAGTGACAATCAATTTAAACAAAAAAAATGTTGATTCTCAAAAATTCATAGAACATGTGAAATTCCTTTTTGCACCTTTTCTTCCTTGAGGGTCCATATCCAAATTCCACTTTTATTAGCAAAAAATCTCAATTTTTGATTCTTTCTAGTTTTGCCATAACTTATTTAGTTTTTGTCCTCTTACTTCAAAACTTTCCCATAGTGTTCCTTACCCTTTTTTGCTCCTTTTTCTTTCTTGGACAAATTTCCCAATTTTTCCATTATGATTCTAAATTTTCCCTTGTCTTCATCATTCCTAACCAAGAGTGTCAAAAAACTAGTAAAAGTACATTTACCCCTTCTGATTGAGTCCAAATTAAATTTTTTTTCTTACTGACCATGTTTTAAAACATGTTTTTCTATCCCTTGCCAAAAAAACAAAAAAACACTAGTTATGGTAACCACCCATGTAGGCACAAACATCATGGAGGAAGAAATCACAATATTGAAAACCTAGGTCACTGAGTTCCCTGATATGATGCATAGAATTTAACCAATATGATGCATGGACTGAATCAACAAAATAGCCTTTTTCTCAACAAATTTTAGGAGTCTTCTTCAGATAATAGTTTTTCTTCTTCCCACACATTATGTGGGCCCAAGCTAGACTTTCCATAGTTTAATGGTATAAAACAAGATGGATATATCGAGTCAATCAATTCTTCAACCTTTACAATACTTATTCTATCAAAAAAGTGCCAATTTCTTCCTCCCACTTAGAATAAGAAACACTCCAATGGTACCATTGTTATCTCAAGTTGAATGATGAACTCGATTGAAAAACCTTTGCATCCTTACCTATAGGTAGGTTTAGTCCCTCAACATTTGAGTAATTTATAGGATCTCTCACTAAAATCCACTAGACAAGAACCATTTATGATTATCAAATTGAATTTGAGACACTAACTAATCACACTGAAGGGTTATCAGATGACTTATTCAAGAGTTATTTAATTAGTGGCCTTAAAGAGCTAATCTAATCAGAGGTGAAAATGTTTTAGCCTAATAACATGATAGTTGCCTTGGGTTTGGCTAAGTTAGCAGAAGATAAACTCTCAACACACCATCAATATCCTACTTTCCCACCTATAAAGAACACAACAAACTAGTGGCCAACCATAACTACACTGGTCAAACACCTTATTGAGACAAAGATGTGGGCTTGTAAGGAGAAAGGTTTATGTTATAATTATGATTATAAATGGGTTAAGGGTCATAGTTGTGTCACACAAAATCTCTACTTTCTATATGTAGAATCATCACCAGAACAGGACAAAGAGCCCAATATACAAGAATTCTAGGATGCTCAAATAAAACAAATCCCTCTAAGGATTAAATGGCTCAAGAGACTCAAATTGAGATCTCTCTACATAAAATAATAGGTGTTACCACCCTTAAAACCATGAAGGTTAAGGGGTTATTTAAAAATATCCCTCTCACAATCCTCATTGACTCTAGTGACACTCATAATTTCATCAATCCCCGTATTGCAAAGTAGGTAGATTGCTTTATACACCCTTGTTCTAGTTTTGAAGTTATGATTGATAATGGGGGAACATTTCCATGTAAAGGGAAGTTTCATAATGTGTGTATTTAAATAGGTGTTACACTCTTCACTCATGTATGTTTACCCTACCCTTAGGGGGACGTGATGTGGTCTTAGGGGAGCAGTGGCTCCATACATTAGGACCTATTCTATTGGACTTATCTGAGCTTTGGATACAACTCAAAAATAGTGTCCAGAAGGACACCTTAAAATGGTTATTTCTTGAATCTAATCACATCATCAGTTCCCATCACATGGAAAATCTTATGAAGAAAGGATCACATGGGGTCATTGCCCAGTTACACTCCATCCAACTCCAGCTCTTCATTGCTACTAACTACCCTAATAATCTACAAGCCATCCTTGACAAGAATATAACCATTTTTATAGAGCCAATTATTTTTCTCCCTTCATGCCTTAAATATCATCACATCCCACTCTTTCCAGGAAGTATCCTACCCAACATCCAACCATACTGATATCCCCATCTACAAAAGATTGAGATTGAATAGCTAGTATGATAACTCCTCAAGTCTAGAGTTATTCACCCCAGAATAGCCCATAATCCTCCCCAGTACTTATTTTCCATAAAAAATATGAGTCATGGTGCCTCTGCATTGACTTTCATGTCCCTAACCACCTCACTATCAAAGATAAATTCCCAATTTTGGTCATCAATGAGCTTCTTCATGAGCTCTATGGGGAATTTTTTAATCCAAATTGGATCTTCATTTAGGATATCATCAGAGCCACATGCATGTTGATGACATTATAAAGAAAACCTTCTATACTCATGATGGTCACTATGAATTCTTAGTCATGCCATTTAGACTTATAAATACCCCTTCAACATTTCAAGCATTAATGAATAAAATCTTTCAACCTTTCTGCCATCAATTTGTTTTGGTTTTATTTGATGATATTTTGATCTACCATTATATATGGGTTGATCATCTCCAACATCATAATAGGTCATTATAACTTTTAGTAGATAGTCAATTATGTGCCAAGCAATCTAAGTGTTCCTTTGGTCAAGAGGAAGTTGAATATCTAGGGCACATTATTTTAGTTGATGGGGTTTGTGTCGATCTAGAAAAAATTAGTGCCATGCAACATTATCCTTGACCACCAAACTTCAATATCCTTCATGTCTTCTTAAGCCTTATAGGATACTTCCACAAGTTCATTAAGGATTATGGAAAGATCATGACTCCCTTGACTTCTTTATTGAGTAAGGATGCATTCACATGGGATGTCGCAACTAACTAGGCATTCATAGCACTCAAAAAATCTATGTATAACACACTAGTTTTGGCCATGTTGAACTTCGCCAAAACTTTCACCATCGAAAGTGATGATTGTGGCAACAACCTAGGTGTTGTTTTTCTCAAACAAGGTCATCCTATTACTTTCACTAGCAAAGCCCTTTTTGGATGAAATTTGGCTTTGTCTACATATGAAAAGGAAATGATGGAAATTCTACATGAAGTAAAAAAATGATGACCATATTTACTTAGGAATCATTTTTGCATCAAAACCAATCACCATAGTTTTAAATACTTCTTGTAACAATGGGTCTCATCACCATTAGAACAAAAATGGGTAAAAAAACTCATGGTCTATGATTATGAGATCACTTACAAGAAGGGTAAAGATAATGTCATAGTGGATGGTCTCTCACACACATTCAAGGACTAGATTTACCTATCTACAATCTCCATGCCCATTCTAAATGGGTTGGAATTTGTACACTAAGGGTATGCAAATGATCCCTCCTTACACCACCTCATTCAACAATTGACCACTAACCCATTTTTAGTACTACATTATTCATGGGATGGTACTTCTCTATGTTACAAGGGTTGTTTGGTGCTTCCCAATAGCACAAACCTTCATCAAGAAATATTATATGAAATCTATAATTTTACCTCAACAGGGCACTCAAGATTTCTCAAAACATATGAGTAGGCATGTCAAAACTTCTTTTAGAAGGGGATGAAAGGGGATATTAATAAATGGTGGTCAAATCTGATACCTACAAATGCAACAAAGATGAAATAATGATGATTCCTAGTTTGATCAAGCCATTTCCCATTCTTACTAGGATATGGACTGATATTTTTATGGATTTAATTAAGGGATTGCCTAAAGCTAGAGCAAAAATAGTGATCTTGGTTGCGTTAGATTGCCTCTCCAAATATAATTATTTTTGCGCCCTCACCCATCATTATACAACCTTCATGGTCACACAAGTTTTCTTAGATCATATCTCTCATCTTCATGGCATACCTTCTTCAATCATATTTGATCATGATGTAACTTTCACTAGCTATTTTTGGATGGAGTTATTCTAACACACATGCACACAATTGAAGATGAGTTCTAGGTATCACCCCCAAATAAATGGCCATATAAAAATTATTAATAAATGATTGGAAAAATTCTTTTGTTGCTTTGATTTATAACAACAACAAAAACAGTGGTAAAGTGGCTTCCCCTCATAGAATGGTGGTACAATGCCCCCTATCACACTTGTAATAAAATGACTCCATATAAAGTGGTTTATGATCAAGCACCCCCAACATTTCTCCCATATACCCCTATAGTTCCCTGGTTTAGGAAGTCAACACTACTCTCTAACATCAGGATCATATTCTTAGCACCCTATAGGGCAATATCCATTTGGAAAATAACTAAGTGAAGTAACACATTGATTGGCACTACTCTAAACACACTTTTCAACTTGGTAATGTGGTTTTTCTTTGTCTGCATCCATACAAATAATCATCCTTGAAACTAAAAGGGTGTCATAAGCTTGCCCAAAGTTTTATGGTCGATATAATGTTCTCTAAAAGATTGGGTATGTTGCTTATAATTTGGAGATTCCATCTTCCTCCCAAGTTTACCCAATCTTTCATGTCTCTTATTTGAAGAAAGTTCTGAAACCTCCATCATAGTGAAAATAATTTCACCAAAACTTGATAATGAAGGCTCCATCCTTATCAAACTAGAAGTAGTATTAGATAGGCACACCTACAAAATTGCTTCCTACTCAATCATAAAATTATTAATCTAATGGCATAACATGTAACCAGAAGATGCTACATGAGAACAACTATTCCAAATTAAGCAACTGTTCCCACATCTAAAGCTTTAAGGACAAATCTTTTTCTAAGGGGGAGGGAATGTTAAGAACATGTTTCCTAACCTTCTCTTTACATTATTAGTGTATTAGTCACTATGGATGCATATGCTTTGTAAGTCATCCCTTTAGCATATTTGAATTATCCCACATACATGGGAGTTAGTATTTATTATAATAGATTTAGTATTTAAGTAAGTGTTGAGGCCCAATGAATGCATCCACAAATATAATTATATTGAGCTTGCTCAAAGGAGGTTGACCCCTCAAAGTGGCTTGTGATCTAAAGGTTCTTTTGAGTTATTTTCCAAAGTTTATGTCATTATTCATTTATTTTCTATAATTCATAAATCCATGTAGAAGAATCCTCATAATGACTAAATACTTCATCCTTTGTCTTTATTGTGGAGTGTAACTGAGGCTAATGCTAACATAACATGGATCGTACTCATTCCTAAATTCTTCTTCTTGAACTTAGATTCATTTACTTTTGGATGTCTTTTCTATTGTTCTTGAGGATCCAGATCAAATATCCTTTCTAAAGAAACCATTCATAATGGAAGGTGATTTTATTTCAACTAAATGAGTCCTTCTCCCAATTCCTCTTGGCATAGGTAACTAATATCCTTGTCATCAATGATTTAAGACTCAAATTGTCCTGAGTTAGTCAAGCTTAGATGATATATTGGTTGTCATAAAAAACTTGGAAGTTTTCCACATTGTTAGGAATAAATGGTTAAGGTACTATTTCAATGGAGAATATTTATACCTTGGAATCTTTTAGTGTTGGCAAGTTGGTAGCTAAAGAAACTAATAATTTAGTAGCTTGATTATATTCTCTAGGAATAACCACTATATTGAATGCCTCAAAGGATTCAATTAAATGCCAAGTTCTATGTTTGTATCTCTTCAAGTATGATATATTGTTTTGATATTTGTTCTTGACTTAATTAATTACCAATTCCAAATCTCCATATATTAACAACTATTTGACATTAATTTTGAGAGAAAAATGCAATCCCAAAATTAACACCTCATACTCCACTCTATTTTTGGTTCAATGAAATTGTAATATGTATGATGCCAAGTATTTATTATCTTGTGGATCCACTAATTAAACACCAATGCCTGATCCTTTCTTGGATCTTGTACCATTAAAGTTGAGAGTCCATAACTGGGAAGGTCCCTAAACTTTTGGTTCCTACACCTCATGCTTTGTGGTCAAGGTATAAATCACAAGGTTAGGATATTTGTAGCTTACCTCTTCATTCTTAGTGATGTATTCAATAATGGGGTACTTCATTCTCAATACTTGATCAATTTAAATATAGTTTGCAATACCTCTCCATAGAAACCAAATATGAGATAAATTTATTTCTACATACCCATTCAATGTCTTAAACCAATCTCTACTATAGAAGAATCCATATCATTTTGAGATACCCACTACAAGTATGAAAATAGTCATTTGTATATGCGGATTAGATGATAATTGGATACATCATTCGGTTCCTGTACTATAGGCACCTCTATCTTATCTAGTTATGAAACCATCCTTTTTAATGGGATTAGAGTCAACCCAAGATTTTGGCAAATGTAAGTTGGCATCATAGTATTTGAAGCTTCAAAATCAACTAAATAATTATGAATGTTCTTTCAAAATGATCTGATAGTCAATAATAAGGGAGAAACTTCTAGTTTACTCTTGTATGTAACATTGGTATGATCAACCTTTATCTTTTATACAGTTGAATTTCCTATAATGGACCTCTATAGGAGCTCCTTTTATTCAGTGATCTAAGATAATTTATGGAGAATGATGTTATCTTTAATCTTCTTCATGTCTTCAATAATGTTATATCCTCCTTTGATCTATTCCTCCTTATTCTAGGGTTGTTGATTCCCTTTTGGGGGAGGTGGATTATTGTCAACCCTTGGATTCGATGGAATAGTGGTATTGTTTGGAAGGATAGACAATATGAAGGGCCATTTGTTTCTTAGACTATAATTGACCTTTTGATAATAATATAAAGCATGTATTTCATCATATTTATCCTCTGGTTCATTGTCACACTCATTTGAGAAATAAGACTCATGCATTTCAAATACCATGGCAGTGTTTGAGGAACCAACTTCAATGTAGAACTCTAGTGGGTTGTTCATCAAATATTGCCTCACGATCTCCCTTTGGAAGATCTCAAATGCTACATAAAATTCCATACATTAAATTTCACCATAATATGATATATTATGAACTCTAAATCAATTACCTAGAGTTGTTTCTACTATATTGATTTTTGGTAACTTGTTGGGATGCTACTATTATATGTTATTTATAGAACGATTGAAATATTTGTTATATCTTTAAATCTCAAAATTTTGGATATTATTCTATCCAATAGCATTACCCATCTTCCTCTACATGTTTAATAAGTTATTTCTCAAATCTTGGACCATTCTTTGTATAGAATATAATATTGATTTGGTAGAATCAACACCCTGTACAACTACGGTATTAGATGGAATTGAATGCTAGCTCAGTTGATGATTATTCTTCTATACCTGATTGTTCATATAACCATAATTATGGTTTGGTGTCTAGTACATCAAAGGAGGTAGTGCATATAACTAATTTTGGTTGAAAGCAAGAACATTTTGATTAAAATGAGGTACTTGATTTAGGGATGGGAAACCAACATTATATTGGGGGTGCCTGGTACTTGAAGATTCATATGTCTATCAATATTAATAGCTTATTCATATGCTAAAGCTAGAGTGTTGACAGTAGTACATATTCATAGGAACACTGTATTAATTGGATCCAAGGCATTATTATACATCTCCAATGCCAAAATTACATCAGGTTTATATGTTGGACTCAACTAGGTGTACATCTTTTAAAATATTGTGTTAAAATCTCGAATTGGCTCATTAGGCTCCTTCTTCATATTGGTGAAATGTTGATACACCATGCCAAGGTTGGTAACTTGTCCAAATTAGGCCAAAAAAGTTATTTGACATTAGTTATAGGAAGTAATCAAGTTCTCTTAGAGATTGAGGTACTAATCATAGGCAACATCATTCAATGTAAATGGGAAAATACTACATGCAACTTTTTAATCAATGACATTGATCAACCTCAAAGTAACCTTGAAAGACTTGATATGTTCCTCTATAGTTCTTCCTCATGAGGGGGAGAAAGAAGGTAGATAATTCTCTAAATTCCTTAGTAAATTATGCACATCCCTTGGGAAATCAACAGAAGATCCAACTAACCATGGTGGTTGGGACATAAGATGATTAATGGGGTGGATATTTATTACTAGAGAAGGTGTCTTATCTTAAGGTATATTGGAAATAATGGTATAAATCTAGGCCTTCAATGTGATGACAAAGGGGAAACTAAAAGATTGACTTGGGCCCTAGACCTGGTAACTCTCTTGGGTGTCCCCAGCGTAACTCAAATGTAGGGGATGACCTCTTACTAGGGAAGTCACATAAATGGCCCTCCTTCTAATGCCAACTTTTTCCTATTGATGTGGGTCTTGTGCACATCCCCATATTTAATGATATAGCCTCTAAAATTTTAGGATCTCAATGGATGTAAGCTCTATTATAAGGCACAATATGTAGGTATGGGTTAAATAACCTAGAGATATAATAACAAGCTAAGCATGTAGGTTGTTAACTGGGTGTGCTTGTAGTGAAATGAATCCTAGTAAATAAATTAAAACCTAGTTGGGTTGGTTGAATGGATGGAATATATTCTTAAAGTGGGTAGATCTTAGTCAAATAAACTTCAAAATGATGGAAGGGTAGAGTAAAAGTGAATGCTCTATGGTTCAAAGGGACCACTTCCTAGGTTAGTTCTTTTGTGGACAAGTGTTTCTAGAACTAATGATTACTGCTTGTAGCTATTGCACACTCACATACAAACACAATTAGGTAGTTTGGGATGAAATAGTATATGAGACTTAAGGGTCTCAATTGAAGGTTACTCCTTTTAGAGTATCTAATACACACCCTTACTTAGGAGGTTATAGCTCAGACCAAAAAGGTATCTAGGGTAGCTATGGCTCACACCTAGAAGACTATATTAAGGAGAAACACTCTTGCATACTTATAAGATTAATAAAGTGAACCAATTGCTTAAAATAAATAATACTTGATAATTGAAGTGGTGACTAGAGTCTTAGTTTTCTTCTTGGCCTCCAATTCCTAAAAATACTTAAAGATAACATCATGCTAGTATCTTATGATGTCCATATTCATAATATTAGTTCTACGTACCCTATTTTTCTACTCCATTAGGCATTTATGTTTGGATTTAGTGCTCCTAAAGTTGATTTGGAATATCTCCATTTCTATGATTTTATTTCATGAAAAATTCAACTTAGCTTCAATCTCCTCCTATGTTAATCCCTAAAGATTCTACTTAAATTTATCTGAGGCTTGTTGGAGAAGCTAGTCAAAATAGGTTCTACTTATTAGCTTGCTTATAGAGTCCCTCACTTGTGAGAGATTAAATTCTTATAGAATCTATAAAATGAGGCTCTCATGTTCTACATACTTGGGCATTATTTCTTCTGCTACTGTGACTCATTCCTTTGCTTCTTGTGTCCAGATGATAACCATGTTGAAGGGCATTTGAAACATCTAAAGGTGTCATTAAATTAAATTGTCTATATGCCTTATTCATTGTGAAAAGAACAAGGAATTTCATCTTATTCTCATCTTCCATTTAATAATTAAAAAATTTAACAACTTCAATGATTTGAGGGGATAATTCATCCCTAATAGAAGTAATGGCCTCCAAAATGTTGTACAGTCTTGAAGCTGTACTTTACACATATTTTTAATCTATATGGGAACATGGATGGTTTGTTGTTATTCCATAAATTTATTTAACTCTTGTTATAACTCTCTCCTTTCTAGTTATATTCCTTCATGGAGCTTGAGTAGGGAATCCTTATGTGTTTCAAAATAAGATTTGAAATCCTCAATATAGGGGGAGTACCACAATTTCTTGATCTTCCTATTTGATAAGGATAAAACATCTTGTCTCTCTAGAATTATCCATCTTACAACATCATATTCAATATTTATTTTCTTCACCCTTTGGATAATCCCTATGGATTTGTCAAAAATGGAGATTACTATGGGCATCTCTATGATTGTAAGGTTTGGCCTTTGAGAAGCCTATGATTCTAAATTTGCTACCCATTGTGGGATGAATAATTGGGTTGAATCAGTCGATTGAGTGTCCTAGGTTATAGTCTCAATCAATAGATCCCTTAAGGACTACATTAAGGACTCTTTAATTAATGGGTCAGAAGGGAAGGCCAAATTATCTTGGACTAATCCGCACCGTCATATTGGGGTAATGGGTGGATTGTATACACTTGATTTTTATTCTCAACCTTCTTTGATGATATTATAATGGTAGCTTGAGAAGAATTAGAAGAAGACATTGGCAATCCTAACTGAGTGGATGACACATGTAGCTGTGGACTTAGCAATGCTCCCCTAGATTTCTTGGATGATGTCAATTTAATCTTAAGGGATACTGAGGCAATGGTGGAGGTAACCATAGTATAAATGGGGGGAATGGATGCTAAGGAAAAAATTAAAATAGTAGGAAGTATTGAATAAGTGGAGATAACAAGGGTATAGGAAACAACTTCTATTTTTGGGACAACCAAGGATGGTTGGACACTAGGCTCAGAGGAAAAAAATTCTACCTTAGGCACAACCAAGGAAGAGGAAACACTAGGATTGAGATAAATGGGATCAAAATAACCAACATATATAGGGGAAACAAAAGATACAACTAGATTTATAGAAATTAAAGGAGCTGTAATGACAACAGGGGTTACACCCTCACTTGATTATTCACCATGTAGTGGTGCCTTACCTTTGGTGTCTTGAAGGCTTAAGACTTTGGCTCTCTGTAGCTCCTCCTCTTCATCTATGGACTCAAATCCTAAAAATTATTGTTCCCCTAATGTTCTTTTTGTATATGTTGATTCAATAGTTGGACTGATTGGGGGGATTTGAGATCTTGGCTTCCTCATATACAAATAGTGACCTTTTTTGAAGTGGGGGAACCTCCTGAGTGGGTATAGTTGAGACTTTTAAACTCATATTATCTTGGGATGAATTAGAAAAAAAATGAGCATGTCCTTATAAGTCTAAAGAGTCAATGAAAATTGGCTTATCCTTAGTTCTCCCAAATGAATTTGAAATGCTAGGAGCTTCAACCACCCTAAGATCTTTCTTTACAGTTTTCATTACCATGGGGAATGTTTGGGAATGTTCAGCCTAATCCATTGATGGTTGGGAAGGCATGTTAATAAAAAAATATGTGGTAGCTCATCCACCTGAAGGAGGGAGACTTATATGTGCATCTACGATAGAAATTGAGGGATCCTCTTGGATGATTTTTAAGAGTTCCTCACCCAATCCAACTATCTATGCCCTCTCCAAGATGTGGGCATCACTTTTGGCATCAAGAAACATGAAGTCATGATTATAAGGCTCATGTTGGTATGGAATACCAAGGCCTTAAATATGATTTTGAAATTTTTCATGAGGATCCCAATATCTATGTGGCAAGTTGATTAATGAGTAGTATTCATTGAATATGCTAGCCTCCCAAAAGTGCTTACAGTTGATGTAACACATTTTGATAATAATTATATGGGAGCTATGGAAGACACTCTTCTTATTCTTCTTCAAATATCATCAATTCCCCACCATATCTGTTAGGCTATCTCCTACTCTACTATTTTTTTGGTACATGCTTAGGGAGACAGAATGTTACAACCTTGTGGCTAATAACCATAATCACGGTGTAGTCAAGATACAACCAATAGTCCCCTCTAGCCATCAATGTGTTTACAATTCTCTTAAATACCTTAGGAAGTGGTGATTCATGAATATACCTCTAAACTTGAGGGTATACATCCTCTGTAATGTAGGTTATGTTCTTGGTATAGGCATATATGTGCATAAAAGAATATGAGTCACATATATGATCCTTAATGAAATATAGAGATGGGCTCCAGATTGACCCATTATACATATATAATATGCCTAAAAAAACATCTATGAGGTATGACATCATATAAAAATGGCACCTTGAAGGCCACTTATCCTTGTGTAGAACTTATTCTTGTAGCTTAGCACTAATTATCTCTCCCAAAATAAATGTTAGCTTTGAGGTCATTGGTAGATCTAGTAGTGGAACCCATTCAAGGTGAAGGAATTCAATACTAAGGTAGCCATATAGCCAATTCAATAAGGCTGTCCCAATATGAACTCCCATCCAGAACTTAGTTACAAGCACTAGTTGCTTCTCTTTGGAGATGATGATTTCCCCAAGAATGATCCATTTGCTCAATGTTTTATCAATTGAGTTCTCCTTTTTCTATGTAACCACTATGTGTAAATTATATGTATCATTTATGATAGATAGGAATAAATACCTCTATAATTCATATCTTGAGATGTAGGTGATGATGATTTTATTCTCTAGGTGGTGTAAGAACATGCCCCTAGTCACTTTACCAATGAAGAACATGTCTCACAGGAGATCTATGCATGGCATAACCTCGAGCTTGGCCACTATTAAATGTAATCCCTATTTCTTGAGATGGAGAAGGTTTTTATCCAATTATCTTTATGATGGTGTCAAATTATCCTTGTGAGTGTGTGCATCCACTTGATAAATTACTTCCCATAATGTCGAGTAATTGGAATATTCATTTTTGAATACCACTAGTTCAAAGAAGGTGTCTTTATATTCAATTGAATCCTTAATTGAGAATATATATGGTGGTAGGTCTCATCTAAATGTCTTGGATGAGGATGCCATAGTTAATTCACTAAGCTGACAAAGTTTTAGTTCTTCAATTTAGTGGTTCAACTCTTCTAGATACACTTCATGATTCAAATGTAGGTAATTAGGGATTATTATCAAGGAGGCAAGTGATCTCAGAGTTAGTTTTTGATCAATGAGCATGACATTTATTTTAAATTCATTGATATAACTTTGGCATTGAATTATAGTTCATGTGCCATTAATTTCCAACACCTATAAACTTGCTTTTCTTGTTTAATTCAAACTTTGCCACTTCATTTTGGTGGGTATGCCACGTAGACATTTAAGAGAATGCCATGTCAGTGCATTTTTCCAAGTGTCATTCTATCCCTCCTTTTGCTTATGTTTACTTATGCCACAGAGGTTATCGATCAAGAGTCAGATGTTGTGTTAAAACAATGTTGACCTAAATTTTTGTGAAGTGAAGACATCTTCCAAACAAAAGTTTTAAATACATATGACTAGCTATGAAGGCTATGAGGGATGCATTTTCTAAATCAAAAGTGACAAACACTTTTACTAAACCATTTTTACCAAATAACAAAATGTTAGATCATGGAACAGGAGGAATGATAAACCAATTAAATTTTGAACAAAGCTTTGCATATAAAAAATATTAAAATGTATTAATTCAAGATTATATTTACAAAGTAGGTAAAATATTTATAAGCTTTTACGAGTGGTTACAGGATGTAACCAATTCTCGTGAACCAACTTTATTTTAAACATAAAAACAAACTTAATTAAAACTAAACAAAAATACTTTGGATCATTAAAATAATCCTAACAAACTCCCCCTTGATTTAAAGGGGTATAGACGAAGAAAGAAATGGAACAATGACTTTGAAGTCATCATAGAAAGTCTATGATAACTGTAAGTGGTGTAATATACCTCTTAGTACTGATCAAAACTGATGCCACTCCATACAAAATCCTAACCTATGAGTTATGGCATAAAAGGCATTATAATGAACATGATCCAAACCTGAACATCCCCTATGATAATTGTATTGTACTATAGTAGAACCTAATCAAAGCCTATCCAACTACATCGATCCATATAAAGTCCCACATAGGAACCCATCTAAGTGAAAAACCCATACTATGTATGACACATCTCCCTAATGTCCAAAAAATGCTAACCTTTGCTTAACACTGAAGGTGCTTGTAACCCTTGTCAACTTGTACTATCATTGATGACTGATCGAAAACCAACAAATGCAATATCTACTTTGCCTATCAGATGAGAGGTGAGAAGCTATGCATAGAGAGAAACAAAATAAAAAAAAACACTATTGCTCCATGCCATGAAGAGCAAATGAGAGAAAGCAAAAATTTAAAAAATTGAAAGAAGCAAACTAATGATACCAAAATTGATATTCAAGCATGATCCCAAACTCCAAGCAAATAACTAACTAGAGAGAGTGCTTGTCTTCTAGCCTTTAATGTATCCTCCAGCATCTGGTATGACACTCATAATTTGTAAATCATAAAGATATTAAGGGACCTATAAAGCATGGTATATTTTCAAACAACACAAACAAGAGGTGGCATTATGAGAATTTTCATGTTGAAGGTGTCAGTTTTCACTAAAAATGCACCTTTATACATTATTGAAAAGATTGGTTACAAAAAACATATATTAAAGTTTTAAAACATAAAATAAATCATTCCATTATGTCCAAAACATCCAAAAACCTATAGTTGGAATAGTCACATGACCACCTTCGAATAAAAAGAGTGACTATGCAAAAAAATCTCAATAAATCATAACTACACCCTTATATCACCGAATAAGAGTTTTGACCTTGTGACTTCTTTTTTAGAAAGTGACAACTAAAAGATTTTTTCCAATTCCTCCACATGTAAATTTAGTATATTAAGAAACAACATGACTTTCTTATATATCCTTTGATTTCTATTTGTTTAAAGAAACTGGTATATACAATAAATGTTTTATTTAATATTTTACCTACATGTAAAAAATTTGCTATCCTTTTTACTTGTATGGAAAATCCAATGCATTACCTTATTTTGGATTCCACACAAATTTTTAGGGTTTTTTTTAAAGACATCTTGAAATCTAATAGTGCTTTTATGGAGACTTTTTCTAAATTTGAGAAGAAAATTAAATTTATTTTACCCTAGCCATGATTTACTGATACACTAAAAATCCACTATCGTTGTACAGTTATGCCCCACCATATTTTTGGTATTTAATGGATCATGCCTTTATATCTTGAGGTCACCATTTACTATTTAAGTGCACAGGTACCAAAAAATAGCTACAACAATTTGTTTTCTTTATATTGAAACATACAAGTTTCCACTTTAGCCAGATAAAAAAAATGTATATCTCAATCATTCAATTAAAACAAAATTGATTCAAACCCTTGTAATACAAGCCTCACACATAGAAAATATAGTATAAGATGAACATGAATAATTACTTGGCCATCATCTTAAAAAAATTGATGAATGGGCTGAAAATTGTCTCCAATCATTGGTATGATTATGACGGAGTTCAGTAACCTCTAATTTTTATTCAACTTTGGCTTATTTAATTATAACTTAGAAAAAAATCTTATATCCTTTTTTCATTTTTCACCATAGATTTAAAAATGATTTTCAATTTAGGAGTGCCATCACCGTACAGAATGAAAATTTGTAGAATAAAATAAATAGTGATGTATTATATCCCTATTACATGCTGAAATTTGAAAAATACTATATAGATCTTCTAATGAAAGTGTGAAAGTAATGTACTATTTAAAGAATATTGTTAGGTGTGGAGCTTGATTGCCTTCCAATATCATAGGTTAAAATTTTGATGTTATTTTAGCCAAGTTTGGATCCCATTCTTTGAATCCCTGATGGTAAAGGGGGTTGTAAGGGAGAGAACTCCCCTTACGGGGTCTGGGGGAGATGACCCCTGCGATGGGGGGTCTAAGGGCCATGTGCCCTGAAGAATTTTTTATTAAAATTGCCTTGTTAAATTGCAAATTTTTAGTCAATCTTGGTCATTAATTAAAAGTTTCTATATCTGATGGTAGAGGTCAGGTGGCATAGTTGGCTAAGGGCTTTGGGTTCTTCCCATATAAGTCTTGAGGTCGATTCTTGCAACACAAGTTATTAAGGCTGTCCAATGCATGTGGGACTCATCGATAGCCCCTATAGGATTAGTCTCATCTCCACTCGACCTAATGGAGGTCACTGGTGGATTCGTAGTGTCCCAATTATGCTCAAGGATAATTTTGGGTTAAAAAATAAAAATTATAATTATAATTTTGTAGTCAATCTAGGTTGTTAATTAAAGATTTCTAGATCTGATGGTAGAGGTTATGTTTAGGCATCTTTACCCTAAAATGTATTGATATATGGCTGAGATGTATAAGTGTAAAAAAATAATAATGAAATATTATACACAGAAAGGAGGTAGAAAAGGTAGAGAGGTGTAACAGGGTTTGTTACAAGATTTTGTTTCTCCCATGTATTGCTAGAAATAATATAATGGACAAGTTTGGTGGATGTAGCCCATGTTGGATGAACCACGTTAGATCTGGTGTCTCTTGTTATGTGCATGTTTATGTTTATTTTTTAAATGTTTGATTAATTTATTTAATAGTTTCTCTTGTATATGATTTAGGGATAGATTTGGGTTTTTATTTATCCTAACAAATATTTCACAGACTAAAATCATACCAACCAATATACAAATTATGTATACATATTTCCAACTAGGTATTCAAGTTTCATCAATCTTCATTCCTCATGAACAACCATGCTCTAAAACCACTGTTGGATTGTGGAATGAGAGGTATGATAAACCAATTACATTTTGAATAAATATTTGCATATAGAAAATACTAAAATGTACTAATTCAAGATTATATTTACAATGTAGGTAAAAGCTTTATAAGCTTTTACGAGTGGTTATGGGATGTAACCAATTCCTATGAACTAACTTTATTTTAAATATAAAACCAAACTTAACTAAAACTTAACAAAAATACTTTGGATCATTAAAATAATCCCAACACAAAATGCTAAAGACAAAAGTTTTGAATAAGATTCTCCCGAAGAGGAAATGCCAAACATTTTCTCCAAACAATTTTGTTGAATAATTTTGTCTAGTATTTTTGCCAAAGAATAAGTTCTAGAGATTAAAACATCGAAGAGTAAATTATGAACATTTTATCTAAGATGTAAAAATCCTGAAGACCAGACTCCAAAATGCAAATTTTGAACATTTTCTCTAAAGAGTAAATGTTAAAATGCAAAATTTATGAAAAAAATGGTTTCTAAAGAGTGATCTTACGATGAACATAAATGCTAAAGACTTTAATATGAATATAAATTACAAATAAAGCCTCCTTATAAAACCTATAAATAAAACCTATGAATACAAGATCTGAATAACATCTTTTGCAAAGGTTTATATAGGTGTGAAGGATTGAAGATTGTTGAAGATAGACTTGTGAACAAAAGTTTCGAAGACCTTTTTTTGAAAAACCTGAGACTTCACAAATTGTGCATGTTTTGAAAACTTGTGTAAACGCAAATTTTTTGAAGAGTATTAATATATTAGTTTGAATAAGCTAAACATGTCCATTTACATTTTCTAAATATTGAAGTTAGGTGCAACACATAGAGCTCTTATAAAAGAAGACTTCCAAGATAGGTCTAAATCTTTCAGAATATAGTGGATCCTTATTCTAAAAAAATAATAGGGGTATGTTGAGTAAATATGTATTTATTCATGTTATAGGTTGGTCACAATGGTTATTTATATCATGATGCATACCATTTTGGTGCTATATTAAAAATCTGGATGTGGGAAGTCTAATCGACATTATGGAAATAAGATGATCTCCTTGTCTATTAACCCAAGTAGCTCATCACATACCTAAGAATTATTTATCACAATTTAAATCTACCCTATTGGGAAAATTTTAAACTCAAATGATCAAATATGCCCTACTGGGGCACCTTATTATCTATCAATTAGGACCACCCTTTTTAGGGCCATTTTTTTCTTCCATCTCTTTTTGAGAGCCCAAGCCAGTCTTTCATCCTCACCTTCCCTCTTGAGAGGGTATTATGGTTCACTGATTATTTCTTTAGCTAAAATTTTTAAATTCTTTTTAATGACTTTTTCATTCTTTAAAAATCTATTATTGGGCTTAGTGTCTCATAACATCTTCTAAAACAAGGGTAAAATATTGACCTCTAATTCTCACCACTGCTATGTCAAAATTTCAAGTCTAAATAACTTCCTATATTAACTCAAAAATTGGACCAAAACCATCAAAATTCTCTAATTCATCCACACATATCATGTGTAATTCTTGATTCATGTTAATATGTTCCTAATTGGGGTATTATCCTGTATGTAATCATTATCTTCTTATAATTAATCTCCAACCAAATTGTGACCTAGAAAATAGAGGTTTTTGACCAATAAAACATGTCAATCAATTGATTTATAATAATTACAAAAATCCTAATTAGATTAACTTAACTAATTAACTCCAATTAAATGCTTAGGTGAAAAATTGATATCAAATTAGTTAATATCTAATTTTAGAAAATGAATATTTAAAAAATATCTAAAAGAGTGACATCATCATGACATAAGTGGTCACAAAGTCAAAAATGGAAACATGCTTAATCAATATAATAAATATTTAATTTGTGAATTCCATGCCTATTAATTATTCCATTCTTCCAAATATTAATGGAAAAATTAATTAAATTTGGTCTCTAATGTTGAATCAATTTTGGGCCACACATCTTTGTCTTGAGATGGATGACCCATATAATTTTAGCTAGGTTATAAATACCAAAGCCATGACCATTTTATACTAAGATTTTATGTACAAATAATTAATGCCAAAATATTACTAAGAAGCTTCACCATTCTTCTTCCTAATTGATCAAAGACATTAGTTGACAAGGGAAGATATCATTGGAATGAACACACACATTGAAAAAGACTCCTATATCCAAAAATAGAGCACATGCATTTGAAAAATAGTTATGATATAGAGTCTTCAAGGAATGTGAATGTATTGTTTGTCTTCTTTTATAGATTTCTTTTTTTTAAGTGATTCTGGCTCACCCTAGGGAGCAAACATAGAATATTAGTTCTATAATTCATTTTGGATTTGATTATACTAATGTTGTATTAGCCCTCTTTGTAATATTGTTATAAAATAAGCTTAGTGATGCTCTAAATGCACTTTCCCCATGTTGAGAGATGAATAATTCCTCTAAGACAATAATGGAGGGAAAACTAAGTTAAAGATGCCATTTGAACAAGAAGCACATACTTAAGAGCTTGAGAAAGAGTTTTAAACCTTTAAAATATCTTAATGTCTATTTTTGAATGTTTTCACCCTTATGATGACCCTAATGAATTAATTTTAGACCTTTCATCTCTTTTATGACCTTATGAGTATTTAAGACCTTTTTTCTCTATTTCACATTGAAAAGTAATTGAAAAGGTCTCTACAAGGACAATATGACCCTATGACTTAAGAATGCTTATTGTTCCTTTTTAGTAATATTTTGCATTGAGAGGCAAATTGAATGCCTTCAGTCATGAATTGGAACATGACAAGGGTAATAAAACCTCATATATGACTTTTGACACACATTTATATTGAAAACCACTACAGTGGGCCTTTTATAGGGATAATATCAACCTATGACCTTAAAAAATGATTTTTAGATTGCATCTAATGAAGCAAAATGCTTAAGGAACCTTAATGACTTAAACATACCTATTTTTAGGCTAACATCGTCATCATGAAGGTGTTTCTAAGAACATAATCAACTGATTTTAGAAAGAAAAATAATTTATCCCAAGCATATCATGTGTCAAGAGACCAAGGTGACTTTAATATTAAACAAGAATATTCCAAAAGTATATACCAATAGCATTGATAAAATTTGACCAAGAAAGTGTACTTAAGATTTGAACCTTGGACCTCCAACTTCCAAGAGTCTTACAAAATAATCTTTACCAATTTCTCTTTGAGAATTTAAAATACATAAAGAGAAGATATTATTTTTAAATATAATTTTTGATTTATGGAAAAATAATAAAAAAATATTTTTCCATGAAATAAAAAATTCACCTTTGAAATGTTTTTATAAAAAAAAAGCTTTTCCCTTGATTTCAAGTGGGCCCTAAGAAACCCTAAATATTGCCAAAATCATATATTAAATTTTATGCTCATCAATATATTTTATTCAAAAACTAATATTGAACCATTTCCATCCCAAGGATATCATATATGAATAGAGGGGTTGTAAAAATCCTTACACTTTCACATGAGTTGCAAGAAGGCGTATAGGGTAGTACACCATGTATTTGCTATATATTTTTGCTTGCTAGTAAAGGAAACAAAGATTGAAAATCATATGTAAAACATATGGGATGCCATTATTTCTAATGGTGGTTTTAAAACATCAATTTTAGGTTTTAAAAAAAAAAAAAAAAAAGGGGGGGTTTAGAAGCTTTCAGGTCTCTAAATGAGTTTTTAGGCAATAAAAATGGTCCAAAAATTCATCAAAACTCCCAATAATTTAGAAAAACACCATGAAAATCATATTTAGATTTTTCAAGGCTATAACATGCTCAAATAGAGGGTTTTTAGTTTTAAAAATCCATTTAATATATTTATTTTGGTATTTTAGACAATGATTTAAGTGTTAGAAGCAAACAAAAAACTTCTACAAGAATTTGAATGCATGGAAATGGACTATAAAGAATTTTTCAAACATATAAGTTTTTAGGTCTCTCTTTTTTTATTTTTTTTAAATATATATATATATAAACAAATATATTTAAAAATGGATATTTTTAATGCTTTTTCAAATTTTTATGCATGATAAAACATGAAAAAATAAGGAATATTCAAACTTGCCCATCCATATTTTCTCTTCATAGGATTTTCCTTCTCTACAAATGTTATTCAATGTGAACCTTGTATTTCACTAATTTGATCTTATATTTCACCTCATAAATATTCTCTTCAACCTTATATTTCATGGAGATTGACCATGCTTTCTTTCACCAATAATTTTTACCGTGCTTTTATACCACTAATAACATTCAAGTAAAATCCACAAATGTAATTTACCATAGACTAATCTTGTGTCTGTAATAGGTAGATCATAAGTATTTTATTAATTAAAAATATTCAAGTAAATAAGGGTGATTATAATCCATTAACACCAAGTGACCAATCTAAGACATATTTATAACTTTATCGAGAGATTGGTAAAATAACCAACTAAGTAATAACTAAAAACCTAACTCTATATAGGATTGTTTACTTGTAAAACATTATTACAATTTTATTATAATATAAATTAAGAAATATGTATAAATGGGGTATCTTAAATAATAATCATTCCCCTTTAATTTATTACAAATACACTAACCTAAACTAGTGCTGAGACTTTGGAACAAGTTCAAGCAAATTGTCCACCTTGACACTATGTATATGTTTTGAGTCTATTTAGACATGTACAAAGAATGGCACATAAATATAATCATCAAAAATTAAATCCTATGCCCATTTAATGTCATAGTATGTTTATGTACTTGTATGTCCTTAATTATACCAATGAGACTATCAATATAATGTTATTTATCTTTGTTCAAGGTAATATGCACTTTAGGATTATTATTGGTTTCTTTTACCCTATGATTTAGAAAGGGATCAACAAATATTTTCAGATTTATATTCCCATTAGGTTATTCCCATGACTCATTAATACATTTATTAATATCATTTACCTAAATATTATTATCATCAATTAGATCTTGTATCTTTTGTCTTAAGCTAAAACATTTGTTTATAGAGTGTCCTGTGCATCTATGATAACCAAAATATGTATTGACTTCAAATGTCTTAGATGACACCCTATTCATATCAACATATCATTTTTAGGGATAGATATGATATTTCACTCAAGTAAATTATGTATAATCTTGTGAAAAGGTTTGGATAATCGTAAAAGAAGCCTCCTTTGAGGAGTCGATAGGACAACCCGATTAGAAGGCTAACCCTAGATTATATATTATTTTATTCCTCATTCTTAGTATAATTTATTTTTTATTTGAACATTTATTTTCTCTTAAACATTACACCATAATTTTTTGTAGGATTGAACCCATACTTTATTTTTTTCATAGAAATGAGCTTGACTTCACAATCCCTAATTGTGTCACATAAGTGATTGAAAGATTTAAACTATTTGAACATAATGGACTCATGTAGTGGAACAAGAAAGTTTTTCTTAAATATGTTTTAAAAATTCTTATAACTCATAGGGTTTGTCATATTAGATAGTATAATCTTGTAACGAAGCACATAATCATTCAAGGGTTCATTGGATCCTTAATTTTTTCAATTAAGAATAAAATAAATTATCACTAATGTTGATGGAAATGTGTTCTAAGAATTAATCATCCAATGAATTGAAGGAATGTACTAATTAATAGGGGATGTCATAAAATAATAAAAAATCATAGTCCTTAATACTCCATGGAATTAATTTATAAAAAAACTTTTCATTGATGTATAGTCTAAACATTTACATGGAAGACTCTAAGGTGTTGTTCTAGATGACATTTACATCATATTCTATAATATTATGTTCCAAAAATCTTGCAGCTAAGTGATACTCTTAAATATATAGGGCCAATGGAATTTGTAATAATGCTTCAAAATAAGTTGAATGGCCTAATCTATATGAACCTTGTTCCATTTGTGAAACCTTAGTTTGAGGATCCTTTATAATTTTGTAGATGGTCTTGAGTAGTAGGCATAACCTATTGTGTATAAATTAATTATGTCACATGATTAACCATCCTAGGAGGAAATAAATATGTTGTTCAGGTATAGCCATAGAAATATGAGGGAAGGGTTATGTTTCCTTAGTGGACATCATGTGTGTAACCATAGGTGTATACCTAAATATAGTAGCAGTAGTAGTAGTGTTCTGAACACATAATATAGAATTAGTACCTTTAAAATGTATGTAATTTTCATTCAAGGGATCTTTTTTTACTCAGACTTAACTACCTCAACATTATTTGTATTATTATCCTCTATAATTATATTTGATACCTTATCCATATCGTTAAGTTGGATACAAATTCATTCATGAGAGACATAAATAGTTACGAATTGTGTAGAATATACACAATTAAATTATTCAAGATATATCCTAGCATGATATTAATTTTTATATTTGTTATATTTTTCATACAAAGTTTCAAGTTCAAGCACATCATCATTAATACTATGTTCCTATAATTCTATATGTTCGTTAGTAACATTTGTATCAAGAGATAATAATTAATTTTCATTTCATCTATTTATCTATTTTAGATTGTGCACACAAACATGGTTACACCAAAGGAATTTGATTATTCTCAATTTCAATACCACTTAACTTATCACTTTTCCTTAGAGGGATAAGAGAGCTATCATTATTAGATTTAATAGAAGATGATTATGAAAAAAATTCAAGAGGGATAGAGCCAAGGATGGATAGATTTACACCTTAAAATGGGAACTCATAAATCATATCTAAAAACCTAATGTAGAAATATAAAACTTTAAGAACGTATAATTAAAACCTAAGGGAACTTACATTTTTCATGCTCAAATGAATGATCAGGGTCACCACTATGTTTTAATGTATTTTGTATTTATTTATATAAATGAATTAAAACCTTTGAATATTCATATTGTATAAAATATGTCTAAATTATGTAGATTTAAATGTAACAAGTGGATTTAAACTAATTAACCATAGTCACTATTTATATAAATGACCATCAGGATAGGGAACTTAGTTTTTTTTAGTGTATAGTCATCGTAAATGAACTTAAATGTTTTTATTATTGCTTGGATCAAGAGAATGACTATCAAAATCTATATATTAGTATTATAAAGGAGGCCAATCAATCATTAGTGACATAAAATAAAAAACAAATTAAATAACATAATATCCTAGGCTTAATCCCTCAAATTGAGTAAGATCAATAAACAATGTACTAATCAATAGAAGATAAAACACACACATTTATACCTTCTGTGCAGACTTTACTTGCTAACTAGATTGAAAAGAATTATATGCTCAACTTGTAGAACTAGAGGTATTTGAAAATGGTGATTCCACATACAATCAACATTTCCCCTTTATACACTTAAATTGGCTTGAGAATTGGCATGAAATTGGTGAAGCTCATTATGTATTTTGGTAGATTAATTTTAGGTCGAAAAAGCTTGTCTATAATGGAGGAAGAGGCCTCAATTTATAGACATGGTGAATTGATGAGGATCATACATCTTGATCTCAAGATGGATGGTTTATAATGGGTCAAAGTTGGGTGGTTGAAGAAGGGATGGGCTCAAATCAATGAGGCATGGCCCAGGCATAGGCTTGACTTAAATCTAGTTTTGGTTGAATGATGTAAGAGGTATGGGTTATACCAATGAGGCATGAGTTTTACTAATGAGGCATGGGATGTACAAATGAGGCATGTGTCAAGCATGGGCTTCACTTGCCTTGGTTTTTGGTTGAGTGATGGAAGAGATATGGGTATGGTTAGAGTTTGTCCCCCTCCATGCCTTGTGATGTCATGATTTGGACTTTTGACTTGAGATAGGTTGATGTGAATATAAATATGATTTATGAATATTTAGAAATTATGGATATTAAAAATCCATGGAATTTTAGATTTAAGAAGAATTAGTTAGTTAATTTAGATTAATTAACTTAATAAAAAAGGATCTAAATAATGAATAATGATAATGGAGTAAATCATCCATTGTGCATAGGGGACAATGAATAGTGATAGTTAATTAGGAATAATGAAGAGTGATGATGAATAGTGAATAGTGAAGGAAAGTTAGAATCGATACAAAGTGTCCAATTTTAGGTGTCTACATTTCCCCCCTCTTTGATAAGGTATTGCAAGACACTTGGTGAAGTAATGATTTTTCAAAGAATGAAAAAGATAGATGAAAATTTAGATAAATAAATAATTAGTGACCCATGATGCCCCTTTGAGAGGGCATGTAGGATGTGGATAGTCTCTTGCAAAAGAAAGGAAGAATCTAGAATGGGAGAGATTAACCCATGGATGAGATTAATCCAATGAACTAATGCTTGTACACATTGATATCCAATGATGATAGAGTAGAAAAAATGATTTTCCCCAAAGAGGGGGAATTGGAAAGGATGCATCCCAAGATAAGTGACATAATTTGGCTTGCCATAGAAGGATAAAATCTATGGAATTATGGAAATATGGAATGATCGATCTTGAAACAAAATGCACATTTTCATTTGACCCAAACAATATAAAAGCTATGAGTTTGGAATTAGAAGAAAGGCTAAATGATGGAATTACCCCAAAGAGAGAGATTGATTGATTAATGATTGTACCCCAATAGGGTGGATTTGATTGTCGATTGGTATTGTTGACTAGATTGATTAATTGAAAAACTTAGCTCAAAGCATTAACTTGTTACATAAATTAAGATGAGATGAATGATGCAAATGTAGGTGTGATGATATAATGAATTTTCAAATAATGAAAAAGCCACAAAAATCTAGACACACAAGAATGCACAAAGGTAATGAAATAAATGTTTGGGATAACATAATAATGGTTGAAGAATAACAAGATAATGGTAGCCAAGATGACTCTATAAATTGAACGTAACTAAGCATTGCCTACATAGTCTAAATGGACCTCAAGCCAATGTAATTCTCCATAGATGGGAGAAAATATGATTAATAATAAAGAATAGAATATGAATAATTATGGACTAATGTGTATGACTATGTTTAATATGTTTATTTGGAGATTCACAACTTGATTGACATATACATATCTAGAATTTTTAATGGTTTGTTAGATCATTGAAAATGTGATGATGTGATGTGATCAAAGATGACCAAAATGATGGGATTTAGACAATAGATGACTCTGCATGGGGATAAAATGGCACTGTGGCATTTACATATAAGCTACTAATACTTGATTTTTAATGTATAATTTGATGGTATGCATCATTATATAAAACATCATGATGGGGTGGTCGTAATGTGTGTAGGGACTGATTCCTGATCTAATACACAAATGAAAACAATGCACCAATGAAAAAAAGCATGATGATAATGCTAATGTATGTCAGTGGATAGACTCAAGGATAAGTGAATTACAAGGGAAACAATCATTATGACCTTATTGTCACAATGGACTGAGTCAAGGCAACAAAAATAAAATCAAATAAATAGGAAAATAAGCTAACTCATAATAGAAAAAAAAGCAACATAAAAGATCTTGTCTATAACCAAGTCAAAATCCATGTGTGAAGGTTCAATGAAATTATAAACTAAATGATGACCCCAATCAAGGATACATACAATGTAAAGACACATCTAATGGGGGAAAGACACATCCCAAGGTGGAGTAAATTATTGGAATGAATAATGAATCTGCTCTAGTAGAGCATATTTTGGAAGGACACATCCCAATGAGCATGCCAAATGTAGATTAAGATTAAAAAGGAGACCAACTAATCAGTAGTGAAATAAAATAAAAATCAACTTTAAGAACATAACACCTGAGGCTTAATCCCTTGGATTGATCAATATTAATAAGCAATGAATTAACCAATATAAGATTAAAAAAACACATGTATACCTTATGTAAACTTTGCTTGTTAACCTTATTAAAAATAGGTATGTGTTTAGTTTATATAACTAAAGTTATTTGGAAATGTTCACTCAGCATGTGAGAAACATCTCCCCTTGTCTACACTTTATTTGGTTTGAGAATTTGCATGAAAATGGTGAAGCTCCTTCTATATTTTGGTAGAGTAAGTTTAGGTCCAAAAAGTTTGTTTATAATGGAAGAGGAGGCCTCAATTTATATACATAGTGAATTAGTGAGGACCATCCATATTGATCTTAATATGGAAAATTTGAAATGAGTTAAATTTGGATGGTTGAATAAGGGATACATTGAAATTAATGAGGCACGGGCCAAGTATGTGCTTGACTTGCCTTGAGTTTTTGGTTTAGTGATGTAAGAGGAATCAGTTGATGAGAGGATAAATATATATTTTTGAATTAAAATAAATATGGAATTCAAATAGAAAATTTCATTAGTGATGGATTATCTACTTAACAATTATTAATTAACTAACATAATGTGATACAAGAGGTATGGGTTGTATCGATGAGGCATGGGTTATACCAATGAGGTATGGGTCAAGCATGGGCTTGACTTTCCTTGGGTTTTGTTTAAGTGATGGAAGAGGTATGGGTTTGGTTAGAGTTTGTCCCCTTCCATGCCTTATGATGTCATGATTTGGACTTTTGAATTGAGATATGTTAATGTGAGGATAAATATGATTTATGAATTTTTAGAAATATTGGATATCCAAAATCCATATAATTTTTGATTAAGGAAATTAATTAACTTAATGAAAGTGGATGTGATTAGTGAATAATGATGATGAATAGTGATAATGGAAGAAATTATCCATTGTGCATAAGGGATAATGAATAGTGATAATAGAAGAAATCATCCATTGTGCATAGGGGACAATGAATAATGAAAGTGAATATTAATAGTGACAATGAATAGTGATAATGAATAGTGAAGTAAAGTTAGAAATAATACAACGTGTCTAATTTTAAGTGTCTATAAAATATACTTGGATGAATCCAAAAAAAATTAGACATCTATGACTACTGAATATATTCATTTCCTAGCTGAACTATCCTTTATGATTTTTCAAACTTATTTCCATAGAGTGTTGCACCTACCTATTAAAATGTATCTTATGTTATTTTATAGGATCGATCATGTGCACATATTTTTATTTGTTTCCTTCACCTTACAACCTTAGTTCTAATTTTAACACTTGGATTGGACTATAAAAAGGTGTTAAAAATATGATTTTCATATACACAAATGCACTTTTTTTTATGGTTTAGCTTTACCTATGTTCCAATAATCTAAAGAGGGATAAACCCTCATTTATTTATCTATCCTATGTGAAAGTGTGCTCAATTGTGATAAACTAGTATGTATGTAACCTATTTAACTTTAAAAACTTCACAATATGCAACTTTGACCTTGTTTTAGTTGTTCACACTTGGCTTAGTGATTTTTCCTTTGATGGCTTTTTAGACTTTGGTGCTTTTTGGAAGTGACTCAAATATCTGGAGATGTTATCCTTATCATTGAAATTATTTTTTAAGTGATCCTAAAGGGAGTGATATATAATGATAACCTTAGGCTTGATGTTTTTATATCACTGACTCTTTAGGTAATTTCCATCCATAGACGACATGTGAAACATATGGGTTGAGCTAAGGGAATGGTTATAATTTGAAAAATATTTGTTTGGATAACTTGGGAGACCTATGTAAAATTTATATGATAAAAATAATGAATATCATCTGACTAATGATATAACTATTTAGGATGGAGAAGATAATTATCTAAAGAATAATGATATCCTGCATAGGATAATAGATAATGTAGGCACAATTTAGGGAGATCATGTATGTCTATAATGGAAAATAGGTAAGGTCGTGACCATAGGTAGAATAAATTCAAGGAGAGAATTTGAGAAATATTTAATTATGTATTCACCAGTCGTGTATACTAGATATTGGCCAAAACTAACATTGCGAAGTGTCTAAACCCAAATATATGTCTCTACAAATCTAACCAAATAGAAATTGTCATGAATAGACACAATTAAAATAAAATGCACTATTATCACTTGTGATATATATATATCACCTAAATGAAATTAAATACTTGAGGCACTTAGTGGCAAAGATATGATGATAAAAGTGATCCAAAAATAAATGGAATGATTTTAAAACTAGGGGGCATGGAAGATCAATACAAACTATAGTAATGCCAACAATAGAGATAACCAAAAGTGAGGGAGTGAACACACAAATAGGATAGTAAAGATACATATTGTTACCTTCATAAATGAGGTCACATGAGAAACCACTAATGGTGTTTAAACTAACATAAACACTCTCAATAGTTTTCTAATCAAGACTAGACTAGTTTTATATGAATCCTCATAATCCCACTTTATTTGAATCCACATCTATGCTTATTTTATGAGATTGAGTTTGTCTAACTAGTAAAGGATGTGGTGAAACATAGAGACATTCTACCTTTAATGTATTGATCCTTTATTGATCATTTATTGAGTTAATATGATATAAATCATTTGTAGTATATTTGTGTTGTTTTACTTATTTTTCACCTAAGAGATATAAAATAGTGAAAATTATGTACTAATTTAGATATATAAAATTTGGAAATTAATATATTAATATGAATTGAGATGGATAAATATCTATTATGTTATTTTTATTTACAATAAAATTTTTACGAGGGAATTAATATACTTAGATGATTTAGATTTCATATCACTCACAAAAGGCAAATTTGTACATGTAAATGCTTTACAACTAATTCATCAATTACTCAAACCTACAATAAAGGCTAAGGTCATGTCTAGACAATGTCAATATAATCTAGCCATTATGGTAGATGGAAATATCTAGAGGTTACAGATAGTTAACCTTAACATCATATGGGTATATAACTCTTAATACTCCTACACATGTGCCTATTATTTTTCCCTATTTTTATTTAACAATAAAAATGTTTTGCTAATAAGTTTAAAACCTGATTTTAAAATGCTAAAGATGTATAATTATTAACAATTCTTACTTGAAACTTGTTATTTTTGGAAAACACTAGAAATAAATTAGCTTAGCTTAGATACTTGTTTATTATTGACTATTTATTATGCTTGATAGTGAAAATCAACATAAAATAGGACCGTGATGGCTCAAAATTAGGAACAACATTTTTGAATATGTCAAGACAAGTTTGGAAAAGCCTATTTGCATTTGATAGCTGTGGGATTACTAGATTGACTATGAAAAAATATGACTAGTTTTCCTTCTATCCTTATGTCTAATGAATAGGTTGAGATGTCAGTATTTATATTATGTCACACATAATTCATCATTTTAATATTTTGTCTTTAAAACCCTAAGTGCACTTTGAAATCTTAAAAACTTCAAAAAAAAAATATGGGAGTGTGATTAGTTCAACTAACCTCAATCACCCCCTTGACTATTAAATATTACATACATATCCAATACTCCAAGGATGGAAATCAATCCCACACAGTTCTCTCACCTCAAGTGAATGTGAAATCATGTTCTTTGACTATGTGTATGAAACTAGAAATATGGCTTTGATACATGAAAATGATAGATCTTGACTTGCTTTAAGATGCTTTAGACTTCGATCATGGATGATCCTTATTTTTGGTCTTGAATTTTAGAAGAAGAGGGTATATTTTATCAATGTGTAATAGTATGTAAGCTAAAAATCAAGTGATGTCATGTGGTGATAATGAATGACATTTCATAAGGTCAAGCATAAAATGTCATTCATTATCACCACATAAAATGTCATTCATTATATGGGAAGACCCAAAATATGACCTTTTGAAAATTTATTGTATATGACCTTATGAAATTTATGGGAAGACCCAAAATATTGATTTGTGTTTGACACATGATGCCACCTCTCTAGGTTGACAACAACACAATAATTCTCCCATCTACCTTATGTGGACCCATCCCAAAATATATGGGACATTTGTCTTAATATGGAGAAAAATAAGGGTGATATTAAGATATTTGAATCTTTTACTTGATTTTTTTATATAATAGTGATGACAAAAAAGCCACATATATATACATGGATTGAAGCAATGGTGAATAAGAATAATGTATTTTGGTGTAAGTCATATGGTTTACTGTGTGTCAATAATTAGCATTGTCAAGTACATATGACCATATTTATGTGTCTACATTCACCCCTCCCCCCTCGTTATGATAGAAATGAAATTTATAGATTAAATGATAAATAATTTAACTTGAGTGTGTACAACACATGTCTTCTTTAAGAGGATACTCTAGTTTTTTAGGGCACTCAAATTTATCAAAAAATGCAATAGTACATAAAGTATTAATTTTTCCATATTTTAAATTTGAAAAATTTGAACTTTAAAATTAAAAATTTGAAAAGAGAGCAAGGAAGAGTACACATGTATGTAAGTGAATCTAAATTTTCCTTGTAACTTGTAACTGATGATGGATAGCTATGGACCATTTTTGAATCACTTGGATAATTTTAACCAATGGAAAATTGAGAGTGATCAAGTCCCACTTTTTGAATAACTAATCAAATACTTGAGCTAGAAAAATGTATATTCCAACTCTCATGAATGAAACTATAATGGGTTCACTATAAGTTACACCAAGGCCATTAAATTTAATTATAATTTAATTTACACCACTTGCAATACAATATGGAACCACATAATGGGTTCACTAGAAGTGTTGTCAAGGCTATTGAGTTTCACTAGACTCGAACATACATTAATCATAAGATAATGAATCACACTCCTATAGACATATATATATTCTACCTGAATTATTGAAAGATAATAAAAAACATTAGTTACCCCATAATTATTGAATTACCAATATACTTACATTGAAATAAAATATGTTTCTCATGAAATTGTAACTTTAAAAGTTGAAGATGTGCACAAACAAGTATCATGCCTTTGAGATTGTAATTTTTAAATTTGAAAATGTGAATGGAAAAGTATCATGCTCTTTTTAAATTTAATAAATGTTCATGAATGAGTATCATTCCCCCTTAATTTATGACAATGATATAGATTGTTAAGAACATATATGCTCAATTTTAATTATATTTGTAATGTGTAATTTTGATCTTGTAGCTATTTTGCATATGCCCATGCATAAAAATTCAAGTTTGTATTATTATTTACTTTAAATATTTGAGATATGAGTGTATATGCATGTCATATGCCATAATAATAATTATAAAATACTCTAATTATTTCATTCAAGATGAGTTTTTACACAAACACACTATAGGAATAAAACTTGATTGAAACATGTAAAACTTAGATTCAGGTAGTATACAATAATATTGTAAAGTATTTCATTCAAGCATGCGAAATAAATATATAAATAGTTGTATAACTAAGGGTTATGAAAAATCATACCTTGTTTGTCAATCTATTTTGGATTGTATTATTGACCTACTTCATCGTAATCCTAAAATTTAGCTTTGTGTTTTGTTCATTTAGATTTTTACTACCTTTTGGTTTGGATACTAGCATTAGTTTTGGGATGCTAGCATAGATGATTCTATCCTAATTTCAATGGTTTTGTCTATACATTATAGCTTACTTTGTTTCTTCCTAAATTTGTGCCTACACCTATATTTCCTATTTTTTTTGAAATCTGTGATTAGATCACATATGATATGCGTATGAAAAAAAAACCATAGATCCTTGCCTCTTGAACACTTGTGACTCAATTAAAATAGGTTAGAATTTGAGTTGAGCTAACCCTAACAATGCTACTAATACTAAGTGCTATCTACATTTACACATACTTGAAAGAGGGATTAAAACTCACATGTAGTTCTCTATCATAGGTTAATGTGTGTAATGGTGATTGTGTAACTATATAATTTTTCTCCTATTGACACCCTTGGTGCAATAAATGTAAGTGAAAAATGACCTTTTATAAATATTCATACTTGATATTTATAAATTTAGTATAAGGTGTGATTTAATATCTTTTGAATAAAATAATATATATGCCAATTGAGAAGCTTGCTTGATAATCCAGTACTATGCCCTAGATTTGTATATATGGAACCTTTTAATTTAAAATAAGACCTAGTCACACATGAAAGTTTAAAATAGAACAAACATATGGGCCCTTTATAATAAGAACAAATTTAAAAGTATAGAAATAGAGAACATGACAAGCTAGGATACTACCATCGATTTTAGGACATTAACATGGACGTTAAAGTCTTGAAGTGAATGGTAGTGACCAAGAACACAAAAGATAGAATAGACTAAAAAACTCAAGGATATATTTAAAATGATGAATAGAGTATGGATTAGTGAATAGGAAGACACATAAGGTTAGACATTATAATAAAAGACACACAAAACCAAATAGGTCCATGTAAGACTGTGCCATTAAGTACTCATTTTTTTCAAAAGGTATATACATCCAAATATATACAAAACAAATCAGAAAATGAGTCTTATACCAATTATGGGTATCTACATTTACCCCCTTTAATATATCAATTATGTGAAATAGAATTACTAGAGTTAAAGGACATTCATACTTGGGTGTTTAAAAAAACCTTAATCTCATGGTGGTTCTAACTTGACTTTGTAGCTCTTGTCTTACAACCAAAAGCACATTACAATATAGTTAGCACATATAATATGAAAATGAGAAATAATAAAAGTATATATAAAATAAATAACAAGGAAAGAATACATGTGTATGTGTTACATAGTGATGCCTCTCGAATGTTATCCCCATCATGGAGGATGGGGATGCCTTGGATCAACTATTGATCCAAAAATTATTGGTGGTGATATAAAAGGGGATTTGAGGTCTCATCCATTTCCTAGCTAGGAAAATGAATGAGTCAAAAATTGGTCATGTGTGCTTCATCTTAGAAATGATCCTTAAAATGGGAGGTAGGGGATCATGCCCCTAACCAATTATAAGGGGAGTAGTGCCAAGGCCATTGAGGGTGTCAAATCTCAACCACATAACTCAAGTGTAAACATATTATAGCAAATATATAAAAATTCAAATGATTTAACCATCTCAACCTTGAATAAGAGAGTAGAGACAAGGCCATCAAGGGAACTGAGTCTTGACCACACTACTTAATGGATCCAATAGTTTTAGATAGATTAAGGATCAATCATTATGTCTTGTAAACTTTGGTGCATCAAAGTGTAATGAGAGAAGGAATGAACTTTATTCATGCCCTCTATCATGTTTTTTATAAGTATTGTGTAATATACATATATGTATCTATGATTTGTTTCATTTTCATAGAATATGCACATCTAATATTTCTCAAGTTGAAGTATTTATCAATATGTGACGTTTGATTTATAAATGTATTATGTAACTATGGTGAATGAATTATATGTGCATAGCATATACCCCAAAATTATGTCATTATGTAAAACATCTATCATAAATATGAATAAATTTATCCAAAATATTTGAAGCTGGTGCCAGATACTTGAGATTCTGACCCAAGTGTATATCTGAGTCATGTATATTATATCAAATTCTACCAATTCTACCAATTATGTATGTGTGTACCTATATCTATGACATGCTCCCATGGATATGCCCTCTTTTGGGATGAGAGGTGTATGAAATTTTAGTCACCTTATTTCAAAGTTTAAGATGAACAAATCATATGTGTATCAATCATGTAATAACCGATCATGTAGTGGTGCCATTCCTCAATACATTTTTTATTAATAATATTTGAATATTTTTGTTTTATCATGTAAGAACTATTGTATTTAGCTTCTAAATTAGAGTTTAGTATTTTTTAATTTACATAAATCATTCACAAAAATTGGATAGTGTGAAAGATCTCTTTATGTGGGTGTCACTATAATTTGTATTTCATAACATGGATATATGGGGCTTAAGATATCACATTTTGAAGTCCATAAGTGCATGTAGTGGGGGAAAAGTCAACTGCTATATATAGTGAGTTTGAAAATTAGTTTTTATTTCATTTTTAGTTTCCAACTATTGTGATTATTGGTCTGTATTTTTTAGAGAATTCCTCAAGGGAGAGCTATGAATTTGATGTAATTTGATCTCCTATGGGCTGCATTGGAGGGCCAAGATCTATAGGAGCAACTTAGTTTTAAAAAATTGAGTTCTATCATTTTTTTGGATTTTTAATTTTTTATATTTATGGGCCTCATTTTAACCTTAAAAAAGTGTAAAGACACTATTGCTTGATCAAAGGATGATAACATAAAACTCTTAATTATGGTTTCCCTTTTTCAACATTAGTGTCCCACACTATCAATTAAGTTCGATGGTAGAGTCTGATGCTGAAGTCTAATTATATAATGATAAAATGGTCATATTTTGATGTTTATATCTGATTGAATAGATGAATAATGTAACTATTTTTTTTTTGAAAAAAGATGTACATATTCATGAATTTAGACATATGAGACATTTGCCTAGTTTGATAGAGTTTTAAACACCTAAAAGTGGCCACCAATGACCTTCAACTAGGCTTTTGACCAATTTCTATCAAAATGCACAAATTTGATTAAAAATACTAAAACACATTAAAACCTTAAAAATATCATATTCAAGTAAAGATTTTGGCTAGAGTATCACTAAATAGGATAATGCATTTTATGAAGCAACTAACTTTGATTAGATCATTTTGAGTCAAAATGACATTTTTGCATCTAAGTGCTCTGAATTGCTCTTTTCTACCAAATTTCTTACACAAGACACATGCCTTTGTTATTTTATATTGGAAACATCCTAAATGAGATAATAGATCCATTACATCTATCATCACATCCTAATTCCAATCCAGTCAAATTTTGAGCCAATAATATGACATTCTGCCAATTTGATTAATTTTTACACCAATTGCCAAGATTTGCACCAAAAGTGATAAATCATGTTTAAAGCTAATTATTTCACTAAATTTCATCTATTTCAAGTCTAAAGGAAAATAGAAAATAATGATGGAGCCAAGTGATTATAAAGAACCCAAATTGGTTTGCATGCCATATCTAGACATTGTGAGCACTCCTCTTTGGCTGGGGAGGACTACTTGCAAGTAGGAAAGCATTACCATAAGATGTTTGTTAATAGTTAAATGACTAGGTTGCCAAGCTACGTGCTTGTTCTAGGAAGTGTGAAACTTCCTTAGAGATGATAGTCCACTTTTGAGAGACAAAAGAATGATAAATAACTAAAAAAGAGGTAAAGAGAGAGTGAAAGAGAGATAATATTATTGTTATTTTCAACCTGAGTGTAGTAGAGACTGTCAGGGTACAGGTGGTGTACCTTATTTATATTTTAGAAGTTGTTTGGGTAGGTTTTAGAGAGTTTATGAAATCCACAGTTGATGACATCAATATGGGAGTGATTGCTATTAGTTATACTACCGAGGTCAGTGGTTAAGGTAACTGATGTTGATTAGGTTGCCGAGGTCGATAGGGGAAATAATTGTATAAGGGATTGCAAAAGGCTTTTCTAGGTCTAGGAAATGGTTTTGATTAGGTCTGAGAGGTTGGGGAGAGTTATGACAGAGAGAGAGTTTGGTTTGGGTAGATCTGGTCAGAGGTTTGGTGTGTCAGGTTAAGGGGAAATAAGTGAGGAAGCTTTGTAACTCCCTCATGGGGGTTCGGTCAAGAGTGTGTAAAGCAATGCATAGTAGATGTAAAGTAATAAAAGAATACATGTTTTAAAGACTTACAGAATAAGTGATGTACTTAGCTATAGTGGTCATTTGATGATAAGTTTTAGATTGATGGTCCTTATTAAGGAGTCCAAACCTAAATGCCTAAATAGAGAGAACAAGTGGATGCTTTTGGTCCTCAAGAGCTCAGTTGCTGATCATGATTGACTTATGCAAGATGACAATAAGCTAGGATGTCAAAAATAAAATGCTGAGAGCTTGAATGCAAGTGAGAATGATTTTTTTTAATTTTTACTAACCTAAAATTTAGGTTGGAGTTTGGCTTATATTGCTGACGTCAGTGATCCTGCCAACATTGACCGTGCGTTAACCAACGTCGGTGGCCCTAGAATAGGTAAACCTTATTATTTTTGGCCTGTTTTCTATTATTATTTTTGCCAAGTGTGGTACCCATTGAAAAATGGTAAAAATAAGAGGTTAAGAAGGAGGCAGTTGATTAGGAATTTAGTTTGGAAGTGGGAATAAGTCTTGGGTAGTATAGGATAAGGGGACTAGGTCTTGAGGTGATTCATCAGGTGAGGATTAGTCATAGGGTGAGGTGGCCAAGTAAGGCGGAAACATGGGTTTTTAATTCGCTTAATTAAGTATTTTATATTAATTAAATATGTGAGGGGTAAAATCATGGGTTAGGGAGGTTAATTGTTATTATTGAAAAATGGGTTAAAAGGGGTTTTAACACAGGGACTTATGCACGTGTGTGTGACGTAATTTTGCTGTCTACACTATTTAATTTGAATCATGATCCTAATTAAGAATTCCATGTAACTTGTTTAATATTTATTTTTAGAAATTGATATTGAATATCTACCTCATCAAATGACATCATTTCTTGGAAAGACATCCCTAAGCCAAAAATACATAAAATATCTCATCAAGCCATCCCATGCCTCATTAAGACCTTCCATGCCTATTTAATGCCTCTCTATCCCAAATATTTATGATGGAATTTATTGAATTTTGCCTCAAAAATTGAATGGATTCTTAGCCACACATCTTCATCTTGAGATGGATGGTTTAGGTTCATTCTAGTCATTTTACAAAATCTATAAATAAGACGATTTGCCCATTGAATTCTAAGCTCTTTTAAGCCAAAGTTACCATGCCAAAATAGGTTCAAACCACATATTTATGTAGTGTTATTATGCCCAAATATTGAGCCAAAGCCATCACAGGCCAAAGGTACCAAGAGGAGATGAAGGTATCCACACTCCATTGATTAAGATCTCTTGAAGCACAAACTGAGCAAGCCTAAAAAGGAACCTTTTGGAAGAAATAAGGATTTGGTAAGAAATTGGTGTTTTATGTTCATATTTCTCATTTATTTCCATTTCTAGTTGTGTTTTTATATGGTTTTTCCTCACTAAGCTCCCCTTAGTGAATAGGCCTAAAGATGTTATGCTAATTAGTGTGTTTATTTCATTTTGATTTCATTTTGGAACTAACACGATATTAATCATCCTCTCTTGAGTCAAATTACTAGTCTACATTATGGCATGCCTAGTGGGACCATAACATCACAAATTTGGTCAAATTACTCCTAAAAGCAACCTACTAACCACTTTCATGTAGGATCTTGGGGTGTGGAAGCAAAAAAGGTAAAAATTTGAGCTAAAAATCCATTTTTTTATTAAGTTGTGGTTTTGTTTCTGAGAGTCACGAATCTTGCTACTGACATAGTCATAATTTTATAGCCTTGACTAACATTTTTTCAACCCAAATTATGATTTTGTTTGAATAACAATTTTTTAGCCCTGAGTAGTGAAATTGTTGACCCAAACAGTGAAATCATTATTCAGAACAATGATTTCATTACTCAAAATGGTGATTTCATTTCCTAGAATAATGATTTTATCATCCCAACCTGAATTGACCCGAATAGAAGTTTTATAGATGTGCATAGTGAAATTATCACCCTAAACAATGTTTTTGTCTAGAACATTATTTTTGTAACCCTGTGTAGTGAAATCATCACCCTCAATAGCATTTTTGTCTAGAATAGTGATTTTGTAGCCCTGAGTAGCATTTTTGTCACCCAGAACAATGTTTTTATCTAGAATAACATATTTGTAGCCCTGAGTAGTGAAATCATCACCCAAAATAGTGTTTTCGTCTAAAATAACATTTTTATCCCAAATAGTGAAATTATTTACCTTAGTAGTGGGATTGTATTGTTGAATAATGAGATCGATTATGTGAAACCCGAGAGCTCATTTTGTGAAGTTTTTTACCTCAATCTCATAAGTGCTTCAAAGCAAGTAGTCCTAATCTTGTTTTTGTAGGTTGAAAGGCTGATTTGAAAGATTAATTTGGGTGTTTTTAACTAATCATACAATGTAATTCAAGGTTTTAAAAAGAACTTGGTTAAAAACATGCACACTTCAAATTTGGTGCCTAAAATAAATTTAACATGCTAACTCTTGAACACTTCAAAACTTTGGGATTAAAATGAACTTATGTGCTTATCGCTTCATGTAGTCTTTTTGGTACAATCTTTATAAGTTTTTACATATTAAAGCCAAAGGGATAAAGAACATCACCATACATTTCATTTAGTACTTTAAAATTAAACACACTTCAAGTTTTTGCAAATTTATTATCAATATTTATCTAGATTATATTTTCTTGAGAAAATAGGGAGTTGTGCATGTATGATCTCCCATTCATCCCCTTTAGGGAATTTTTGGGATCAAAAGAACCAACTTCATTACAAAGTGCCTCATTCCAAAGGCATAAAAGAGAAGTTGCAAAGGCTCTCCCCAAGACCCACATGGCTTGGGTGATCTAGAAATAACCTTTAAATCTATTTTACTTATCATTTATTTCATTACATCTCTTTTACCTCCCATGAGTTCTTTAGGTAAGCCTTGAATTGGGAATTCATCTCTCGACATTGCCTTCAACCCCTCTCCATGGGGGGGTATATAAATTAGGATCACCTACTAGGATGGTGGTTTGAGTGGTTAAACCATCTCCTATCACTAGGTTAAGCCCATGGGATGTATGAACACATTGGACATTACACTATACTGAGAGAGCAATGGATGTAGTGGTTGTAAAAAGGGCAAGACCTTTTTACAAAAAGCCAAGTGCCATGGACCCAATTGATGTGTTGCTTCTCTTACATGTTGACATGAAAGTATTATGCATGGGATCCATCTAGAAATGTTTGAAAACTTGTTAGTTAGTTAACCCCACTTTGCCATACCTTGTCAATTTAAGATTTAAGATGATTAGTTAGTTAATTTATATTTATCTTAGATTACTTGGCTTTTGTGTGGAGTCAAAACTTGGTGTTAATAAAAATTGACACAACCAAACATATTTCCCCCAAATTTATTTAAATAAGGAGGTGTTATGCTGACCAACTAAAAAATCTCTTTTTCCTTGTTCAAAATCATCATCATACACTTTGTGTCATATCTTCCGATTTGGCATAGTTATTATGCCCATTTGAGTCTAGACCTTTTGCCACATTTTGTTTAAGTCCCTCATTGATAGTTTAAATTCAAAATTGGACTCTTCTAAGTTTTAAAGGTTGATGTGTTAAAATAGTTTTGCCACTTTTCACTTGACTTATTTTAACTTGAGTTTAATTCCCAATTTGAATTAAGGGCTATTTTTAGACTCAACATCATTATCATCATTTGGTAGGACTCAATTCATCTTGTGTATCACTTACATTTTGAATCCTAGAGCACATTTCATAATATCCATCCTATTTCACCTTTTTTATTAAGTCCATTGATAACACACTTATGCCTTAGAGATTTGTCAAACTATATGTGTGTATCATTTGAATTGAAGAGGGTAGTGTTACGCTGCCAAAATTGTGTTGAAACCATTTTTCATTAAAGTCTTAAAACAAGCATTTATCGCACCTTTTGAGTATTTTAGCATTGTTACGCTACTCAAATTATTTTGAAACTTGTTTCATAGGCCTTTTTCACATAGAGTCCAGGTTGTATCAAAGTTATAACCATTTTGAGTTTTCTTTGAGACCCTTTTGTCTAGCTTGGTTACACCATTCACCTTTTTATATCTTATTAGTCAAAAGAATATGATTTTATGCCATTATTTGGGAGAAAATACACTATCTCCAAGTGCCTTTTGTTTCATACCTCATACTTATTTATCAAGTTTATGTCCAAGAGTCAAATGCCTAGTTTTTTTTAGAAGTGTTTCAAATCTATTTGATTAAATATCTCATATTTTAAAGACTAGATTTTGATGCCATTTGGCCAAAAGTCCTAGCACATGATTTGTTTGAGCCTAAATTTTCACACCATGTTTGGCCAAAATACCTAGCAACTTTTGTTTTTCTTAGATTAGACTAATTTGAAACACTTTGACCTAGATTTTGTCATTTTGATTTATGATCCTTTTAATCAACCTTTTTTTGTGAGATGTGTAATGTTGGATGCTTGATGTTGGCTTGTTTTATCAAAAAACCCTTTAGGTTAGGAAAATCAAGGCGTAGACCCCTTTATACAAAAATTTTTAGGTGATAACTTGATTCATATGCCAATCACCGAAGAAGTGTCATTTGCTTCTATGTAGAACATTGAGCAAAACTTGGTGGATAATATGCAAACAATGTCCAATCCAATCCAAAGTGGTGTACATACCTCAAAAACTAGTATATAAATGAGCATAACTTTAGTTAAAATCAGAATTGGTTATCTAAATTAGGTAGTAGGAGTTTCTATGTCCCAAACTCAACCAACTACCAACACTAATATTTAACTAGCTACTTCTTCAAGCACTCAACCAACATAATTAGGTAATCAACCAATGACTAGTGTTGTGCCTCAACAAAAAAAAATGATGAATATTACTCTATAGGTAATGAGTAATATTCCATAACAATAGGCACAATCCAACATATTGATGTAGCAAAGGCAAAACATAATACCACCTCAATAGGGGTAACCAATGTTCTACCTCGCCAAGTAGTAGTGAACATACCTCTTTTCTCATATACTAATGTACCAATCCAAAACCAAATTATGTCTAATTAATATCATATAAATATTGTTTAGTGAAAAATGCTAAGTCTTTAACAATCATCAATTTCCTAACAAGGATTCATAAAACCTAGAGGTTCCCATGTTCCTCAAGTACCAATTAGGCAACCTTTGCCTTTTATATAGACTGTACCACTAGTTCAATAATAGGGTCTTGGTTCAAAAGTACCCCCTCAACATATAAGGTTTGATTAGTTAGTAGTAGGTCCCTATTCAACCCCAATAGGAACAATATAGAAATATCCCTCCATCCCAACCTCAAAATCCCCAAACCTAGACCTACTTACCCAACCCTAACCAAAATATTACACAACCCTAAATGTAATTTCAATAATTACATTCTAATCAATGTATGCGTATTCTTGGTCTATTTTCCAACCAAACCAACATACCCCATCAAATACCTCCATCATACTTTATTCAAATTACTCCACTTGTGATTGGTCAAACATCTATCCAGGCCAATGTTCTACCTCAAGCCAATATTCCCTCTAGTTTCTTATCCCAAAAATTGTAACAGATGAAGGATGCAATTGCTGCCATCCAATTTGGGAAATAAACTAAATTTTTTAAGTTAGATGACATGTGTTATTATATGTTTAACATGGAGTACTTGAAAATACCATTTTCTCCAGGATACAAACCATCAAAATTTGACAAATATAAGGGGAAAGGTGACCCTAAATCTCATTTGACCAGGTTCTTTGTTGCATGCCATCTAATGGCATATAGAAACATATAAATTTTGTTACTGTTCCCAAGAAGTTTAGTAGGATAATCCTTGGATTGGTTCTTAAATTTATCCAAGAATTTAGTATCCAATTTTGATGATCTTTTAGACAAGTTTGT
Organism: Torreya grandis; assembly: GCA_037957365.1. Classification (NCBI taxonomy): domain Eukaryota; kingdom Viridiplantae; phylum Streptophyta; class Pinopsida; order Cupressales; family Taxaceae; genus Torreya; species Torreya grandis. The sequence goes on along the minus strand of JARHVA010004051.1, from coordinate 313,881 downwards.
GCAACACTTTCTATACAATCTTGAGCATGAGATTTCTTTGGTCAACTTGACGTAAGATAGGTAGAATGCCAATGATAGTTTTGTGATTTATCTATAGTGATGAAGAGCCCTTGCAAGCTGATTCACCCATAGTTTACCAAATAAACAATTAGCTACCGTGTTTACTAAAAATTTTCAAAATGAGATGTCCTATCATTTGAAACTACAGTGTACACATACCTTTAAGGAAATCATTGATAAAGGTTTGTTGATCGAGTGTACCCTTATCAATAAAGGGATCATTAAGCTTAAATTATCCAATTAGAATCAAGGTACTAATATAAGAAATGGAGAAAACTAACATTAAGTCCAAGCACAAGCATCACAACTAGCTTAGTTCTATAATAATGATAAACCAAGGCAACTTAACCACAATAAAAATGTCATTAGGAATGGAGTAACAGAGTTGAGAACTCCAAATGGTGCAAAAACCATCTTCTCAACCCATGCCATATATTTAAATTACTCCTAATCCACAACCTTTTTAGAAAATACAACAAGCACAATAAAACAAAAAATACAACAACCTTTACCATTACAAGCTCCTTCAATGAGAATATTGCCTACTCATCATGTTTTTAGTGACCTTAGATAACTTATTGAATTTGTGTTTTATAAGCTCTCTACTACTAATTTGAATAGCTAGCCTATACTAAAACATTATCCTCAAAGCATCCCTTTTATTGATTGGTACCACCAAAATGAATTCTATGAATATCATCAGGTTAACAAACATAACTTGCACCATTGTGTGTAAATTAAACATTCGATTCAGAATAGGTTGGAGAATGAGGAGATAAAATTGGATGGTTGTGATTCCACTTCTAATCAACCCTTTGAATCCATCAAAACCCCTTTCCCTAACATAAAAACAAACCATAACAATAACAATAATAATAATATCACTAATAGCTAGTGTAACACCAACAACAACAAATTCAACAACAAAGGCCAAACCAGTAAAATCAGTAGAATCATCAACAATAGAACCAACAACATCCTAACATTTGACAAAACCAAGTTCATAATGACAACAACCAATAGACCTACCATGCATTTACACATAATTACAACAAGGTTATAGGTCATATTGTAGGAGCTTGCGTTAACACCATCTCCATCAATTCAAGACCAAATACCAATTTATAAAGACCTTTGTTAAACAATACCAATCCACAAACTCACTTCAATAATCCTTCCTTGACTTGGAACCAAATATAGGTGTACCATCAAGTAGGGATTACAAATTTTAGACCCTATATCGATAACTTGTCATTACTTTGTGACCACACACAAGTGCACTAGTAATCAAGACTTATCCTATCTGGTCTTCTACCATCACCATAATTTATTAGTAATCATGGCCCTCTATTTAATCTTGATTATGCAATCAAAAATCAAAGGTCAAAGATTACCATCCCAGGCCCACATCCACCTACCACTTCACCCATCACCCAACTAGCCGTTTAGACTCAGAATAAGCTATTTAACATAGACCAAGGGAAGAAATTTTACATAGTGGAACAATTACAAAATATGCCTACACAAATCTCCATTTTATATTTTTTACATACATAAAAACTCCACAAAAATATTTTGAATGACTTCTTGAGCCTATCCATGGTTTCAAGTGACAACCCCTGACAAATGCCAAGCTTTGGTTGGACACTTAGCTCCATCCCAACAAGTCACTTTGAACCAAAATGATATGTCATCCCTTGGCCCACTGTATAATAACCCCTTATACATTGAATTTTTCATAAAGCAACATAAAGTGAAATGTGTCCTTATAGATAATGGATCAAGTCTAAACATAGTGTCTCTAAATCTCATCAAGCTTCTTAGGTACACCATGGTAGATCTTCAAGTAGAGGCCATAACCATCAATATTATGAAAATGAGGAGAAATAATCATAAGGAACCATCTGTTTTGCTAGTTATCCTTGGGCCTTTGACTCATGCTACACTTTACCATGTTTTAGATCTCAATTTGTAATATAATATGATTTTGGGTAGACCTTGGTTACATGAAATTTGTGTAGTCCCATTGACGTTGTACCAATGTATCAAGTTCTCCCATTTAGGGATGGAAATTTGTATACTAAGAGATTTGTATCCATTAGAGGCCAAGTTCAAGAGTTATAACTATCATTTTGATAATGAATCCAGTAGCCAAATAAGATAAGGGAAAATTAATACTCATTGAATGACTTGAGGATAACTACATTAATCCTAATACCCTTGATTCCCTTTCCCATATGCCACCTCCTAAGATATCTAGTCATTATACCATTTTATCCAATGGCCTCGGAGAGTATTTAACCCATGGTACCTTTCATATCACAAACCTTCCATAGAACCCAAAGTCCTTTTGAAGACCTAAAGCCAAGTGACTTTATCTAGAATGGTGACACAAATGCAAAAGTAAAGGACCTGCCACATTTATAATAACATCTATCCTAGAGAAAGACACCCTTGAGGGAGATGAATCATGATTGTACAATGACAAACAAGCTAATTCTTATGAAAATATAAAGTATCCTATTCCCAATATGATCATGAAGAATCATGACTATGAAGGAAGAGGCCTCAGACTAAATCGACAAGGAGTGCTTGAGCCAATTTCCATGACAAAATATAAAGGGCTATATGGACCTAGATTTAAACCACCTGGGGGTGACCTCATATACCTTAATCATGTTCTATCACCATTGACTAGTGATGAGGATGTAATCAATGAAGTAGAGTCTAATATTAGCCTTTTTGATGACTTAGATAAGACCAATCTATTTGATACTCATTTCATTTGTACCCTTAGATCGGTCATTCATCACAACCCACTACCATTGCATTATCCCCAACTAATAGACTGGGACCAACAAGATTCCAACATGCTGATTGATGAATTTTAAAATGATGAGGCTTTCTATGATTTTCTCAGCCTTATAGATAATGTTTCATTGGGGGGACCATAAATTAGGGTTCTCAATCAAGTTGGATGTTAAAGCCTATTTTAGAGAGTGGGTGAACACCCTTAGCCAAAAACAAATAATTAAAACATTGAGGTCCCGAAATGAAAACCTCTTTGAGGCACTTTCTAACCAAGAAAAAAGTAAAGAAAAAGGCTATTCTAGTGGTTAAAACCTATTTCAGATACCATTAGATGGGGATGTTCAACCTTGTTCAAGCATAGCTTAGGAGACCACCAATGATGAACTTGTTTGTGAGTTTGAGTTTAGTTTTGAAGAATAATAAGCATTTGATCAGATGCTTCAGGAGTTTCCAATAGTTTTTGTTACATGGCCAAACCTCCCATTGGGGTACTTTGATTCATCATGCCTAGGGGAACTCAAAGAGCCAGTCCTAGTAGAGGACTCTAATGTTACTAATCAGTTCAAATCTTTGCCCACTATCCTTGAAGATGGGTTGACCATTATAGTGGAAGATATAATAGAGGTTAATATCGAGTCTATAGATGACTCAAAGTGGATCAAGTTAGGTGCATCCCTTAATAAGAAGGAACGTGAAGTCCTTACAACCCTTTTGAGGGAATTTGTGGATATATTTGCATGGGCATATTTTGACATGCTAAGTTTGGACCTTGCCTTGGTTCTGGACCACCTTATGGTTAATATTGATGCCAAACTAGTCAAATAAAAGCTATGCAAGATGCATCATTAAATTTTTGTATTAGTGAAGAAAGAGTTGGAAAAACTCTTCAAAGTAGGATGTATCCAATCGATCGACTATTCAGAGTAGATCTCTAATATGGTACCGATTAGTTAATATCTAGAAGGGATCATAATCTATACTAATTTATATGATATACATAAAGCTTTCCCTAAGGATGACTTTCCATTTCCAAATACTGACATGATCATTGATAACAATAGAAAACCAACATAAAATGGCATTCACCACTCCATGGGGAACATTCTATTATTAGGTTATGTCATTTGGTCTTAATAATGTAGGAACCACCTATTAAAGAGCCATGATAATCATATTTAATGATATTATGCATGACATTATCAAAGATTATGTCAATGACATTCTTGGAAAATCAAAGACTAGGGCTAATCATCCAGCAGTGCTACATAGAATAATTGAAAGACTATGTGAGTACAAAGTTACACTTAATATTAATAAGTGTGTCTTTGGATTCACATCAAGAAAATTTATTAGCTTTATTGTGTCTTATTGAGGTATTGAAGTAGATCTAGCCAAATTCCAAGCCATAACAAAGATGAAACGACTGATTAATTTGAAGTAGCTCTATAGTTTATAGGGAAAGATCCATTCTATCTAACACTTCATATCCCAATTAGCAATAAATTACATCTTTATACACATCTTCTAAATAAATGAGTCACATTTCACTGAGATGATTACTACCGATCACTTTTTATCATTTAAAGGACTATCTAGCAAATCCACCTATTTTGTTGCCTCGTATGCTGAGAAAGCCATTCTTGTTGTACCTATCATCTACTAACAATGCCTTGGGGTCACTTTTGGCTCAACACAATTATAATGGAAAAGAGCATACCATGTACTATTTAATCCATACACTAGTCACATATGAACACAATTATATGCCCATAGAGAAGGCCTATTTATCCATGGTCTTCATAGCTGAAAAACTATGCCATTACATGTTAAACAATAAGACCATGGTTATTTCTAAAGTATATCTACTCAAGTATCTACTATCTAAAATAGCTTTATAAGGCCACATGGCTAGGTGGATCATGCTTCTCAGTGAGTTTGACATTGAATACATCAACTAAAAAGTCAGTAAGGGGAAAGTTCTTATATATCAGTTTGTTGAAGCACCCCTTGCTGATATAGAGCCATTGACATTCCAATTTCCTAATGAATCCATAATGACCATAATTGACACACCTCTTGGGGAGTATCACTATAAGTTGTATTTTGATGGATCATTCATAGCACATGGATTAAGAGCAGGCCTTTTATTTATTACACTATATGGGGATACAATCCCTAAATCATCCAAGATTAGATTTCCTTATATCAATAACATAGCTGAATATGAAGCACTTATTATAGGAATTTGTCAAGTAGTAAAATAGAACATATCTCATCTTAAGGTTTATGGTGATTTTGAATTAATCATCAATTAGGTTACAGACCATTTTCAAACCAAAGATGACAAGCTAGTTCCATAAAAGGCCATAGTCAACACTCTCAAGCAACAGATTACTAACATCCAATTTGAGCACATATCAAGGACAAGTAATAGAACCATAAATGCTATGGCCATTATTGGATCTCTGATTCAAAAAATAGACACAACTAAACAGTATCAATTTCTTATTCATAATTTGTTAGTACCAACTCATGAATCTTCAACCATCATGATGATTTGTGATATTGTTGGTCCTATCTCTATTTGGTATTCAAACCTTTACAACTACCTCCATAACCAAGTTATGCCACCTGACCTATCTTAAAAATAAACCAAAGCCTTCATCCATCAAACCACTCATTATACCTTATTAGGATCAACCCTTTACCACCATAGTCTTGATAGAACTATGCATTATTGTTTAACTTTGATAGAATCTACACTAGTGTTACAAGAAGTTCATGGAGTATGTGGAGCCTACACCAATCGGGTAGTCCTATCCAAAAAGATCTTACATACTAGTTATTATTGGTCTATGATGGATCCAGATGCAACTATATATGTAAATAAGTGTGATAAGTGTCAATGACATGCTAATTTGATTCATGCCCTGGCCAAAAATTTAAAATTAGTGTTGACACCATGGCCATTTTATACTTGGGGCCTCAAACTCATTGGGAAGATCAATCCCACCTCATTCAATGACCATAAACATATCGTTACTACCACTGAATATTTTACTAAGTGGGTTGAAGCTATACCCCTCACTTACATGACTGGAAAACAAATTTACAAATTCATCTTCAACCATCTCATCTGCTACTATGGTATCCCTTCCAACATTATATATAATAATGGAGGATCATTTAAAAATAAAGATGTCAATAAGCTATATACTGAATACAACATCATGCAACATTTCTCCATGGAAATTACCCTCAAGGTAATGGTCAAGCTGAAGCATGAAATAAACCTATTATTAATATTCTCAAAAATATTGTCAATGATGCCGGTCATGACTAGAACCTTTAGATATTATGCACCCTTTGGGCATACCATACCAATCACCATACAATAATAAGAACCATTCCATATTCCCTTATTTATGGTATTGAAGCCATTATTCCTATTAGGGTTGAGTTACCATATCTAAGCATTTATTTCAAATGTGTTTTAGATGAAAATGACTATTGAGTAGCTCACCTACAAGAACTAGAGTTACTTGATGAGAAATGCATGGATGTAGCAAACAATTTTCAAGCCTATCAGAATTGAATTTTAGGTGACTACAATTGGTGTATGAAGCATAGAGCATTTGAACTTGGTGATCTTATCTTTAAACCAAACCAAAATAATACCATGACTGAAAAGAAGCATAAAGGCAAGTTCAAACCCAACTAGGTTGGTCCTTTCATCATTTAAACAAACTTTCGAATAGGAGCATACAGGTTTGCCACACTAAATGAACACAAACTTGATGAGATGATGAGCATTATCCAATTAAAGTAGTACTATGCTTGAGTGACTTGGTGTGTTGTCTATAAAGACCATTTCAAGTTGTATCATTTTATCAATCTTCTTGGTACTATACCATTTAACCATCCTATCATCCTACTAACCTGTCACTTTTTCTTACCGCATATCCATTCTACCATAGCCTTACCATCAACCAAGTTATTTTATTCCACCCTACCCAAACCTATAAACTTAGTTCTATTCCATTTGGTTCCATCATCACTTTCAGTAAGAGGATTCAGATTCAGTTTCAATAGTTATTTCACACATTCTAGATAGAGGCAATATTATGGAGTAGTAAGATAATGGATTGGTAGTTGCATCCTTCATCTCTTCTTCCATTCTCTATACCAATTATGCATGATTATAATCACCTTTGGGAAAATTAGTGTCTCACTAGTCGTACTAATAATTATAAATTCCTATGGGTAAATTAGTATTATTGACCTATGCCATTGTATCTTAGTTATAACCACCTATGGGTATATTAGGGGAAACACTTGTTTATCATGCCTTAAATTACCACCTTGCCATTTCTATGCCATATTATGCCTTTATACCAATTATGCCTATTTTGTTTGAATTGAATACTACATTAATCAGATTCCTTCACTGTAAGGTAGAACTATAGTGATTTGAGGTCCCATCATGGGACTATGTAGGTAGTGCTCGATACTTGTTGAGGTTAGCTCAGTCACCCCTTTTCCACCATGATCTCACCATTTTATGAGTAACTTAAGCCACACTCTCACCATTTTATGAGTAACCTAATCCATGCTTTCACCATTTAATGAGTAACCTAAGCCATGCTCTCACCATTTTGCTAGCAACCTAAGTAATGCTCTCATTGTTTTGTGAGCTTGAACCATTTAGTGTCTCATCATTCTCAATTGAGTTGAGATACCTAAAAAAATCCAAAAAAATTAAAAATCATTTAGAAAAACCAAAAACATTGACCACTTCTTTGCCTTAAGGATTCTGAGAACCGTTACTAAGTCACAAGCAAATCACTTATCACTTAGTTTCCCCATCCTTTTTGGCCTTTTCTCCCATGCACTTGCCATTTTTCAAGACCATTCTTATTCTTCTATCACATCTATTGATGAGGCTAGGATATGCTCGATAAATGTATAATAAATGACCTCATCTTACTCTTTCTTTTTATTAAGTTTGATTGCATTTTGTAACTTTTATTTTGATCTGAGATGAGTTAGGATGCAATTATCCATCTTTTGTTGATTGTGATTCTTACATTTAAAAAACCCTGTAATTCCTAATAAGTGTGTTGGAAAATTCAAGTTTTGCAATAAAACAGGTCATCATCAGGCTAAAGAACAAATATGAAGTAGATTGCATGTTTTTGGAAGCATTGGAATCAATTTAGCTTAGTTCCAAAACTCCACCATACTATTTCAAGTTGTCGCATTTTTAGACTTAGCTCCAAAACTCTATATTTAACCCCAGAATTATCTGAATTAGCTCTGGTACTCCTGCAAATAAGCTTGAGAACTTTCACGTCTAGATATAGAATTGATAAGGATCTATTCCAAAATGGCCAGTGATCTATCAGGGCAATGATCCCATTAAATAAGGAACAGATTCCTAATTTCTTTATTTACAGATCCAAGACATTTATCACATAGCTGGACATCTAGCCACATCTTGATTTAGCATCTATTTTAGGTACGATTCAGTTCCATTGTATCTATGAAACAATTATAACCATCAAAGCATCTATCTATACAGACCTGGGAATTTAGGAAGAGAGAGAAGAAGATCATTGAAGAATAAAGAGAAAAAGGATAGATTAGTACATTTTGTAATACAAAATATTTTATCAATGAAATAGCCATTTCTATTTTTAAAGAAAATTAAATTATTCAATCCTATTTTTAGGTGGAGCAAGGGCCCACTCCTCTAAAGAACTATAATCTTCATTTTTGGTCAATATTTATATTTTATTCAAGCAAATAGGTAACTTTGTTAAATTTATAAATGCTTTTTACTCCTTAAAGTTATTTTTTTTTGTAAATCTGTTCCTGCAAGCATTTTAGATTAAATTCTCATTTCTTTGCAATCATTTTCTAGCAATCTATTTTATTCTGTAAAAGTGTGTTTATTTCTAGCATTCTATTTCATTCTACAAACATGTGTTTACTTCCAGTAAATTCATTTCTACAAACGTGTGTTTACTTCTAGCAAATTCACTAGTGCAAATGTGTGTTTACTTTTAGTAATTTTTATCATTTGATTCCAATAAGGTTTTAACCAAGAAGTACTTAAGACATTAAAAATCTCCCAAAAACAAAAAAAGAAAAAATACAAATACCTACAATCAATTACTAAATCACTACGATTCCTCTTTTTATATATAGCTTTAGACATAGCCCTAGTTAAATATGACATCAACATAAAGTTGATTAGATGTAGGGAATAATGATACCCAACATTTTTGGCACCGTTGTCGGGGACTCACTAGTTTGAATTTTCTAATTAGGTGTCAACAAGAGCAACAATCATTCATTTAGTAATTAAATAAAATTTCCCTAATTTATGAGTAGACCATGTGACTCCAAGGGTAGATTTCTCCCCAAAATATCTAAATAAGAATTTCCATCATCCTCTAGTTTAAGTAAGGACATTGAGCAAGAATTGGAGGCACCATTATCTCTTACGAGATAAAAAGCAAAATTACTATTTTTGGAATTTTTGGATCAGTCACCAGAACCAAGTAGAACCTTAGGAAGGAAGATTATTTCTCAAGATCCATTGAGGGAAAGTTTTGATTCTCAATTGAGTAGTCAACCTCCTACTCCTGACTTTTCACCATCCCCAAAACAAACCACATACCACATTGATTGGGAGAAGGGACTAGAAAATACCAAAGAGATGGCATGAGAAGCTGGAAGAGAACTTGAGAGAACCTTTACCTATCCCATTTAGATTAAGGATGATGAAACCAATATGAAAAATATCTCACCCGCACACTTGCCCACATTTATAGGAATGTCATTTGAGGATCCTGACCAAGTTTTGTTTGAGTTTAAAGTACTATGTCAGACTTATGATTACAAGACAGATAATCAAGAACTCAAGTTGTTTCCCTTTTCTCTGAAGGATGTAGTAATGAGGTGGTTTATGGGATTAACATCTAATTCTATTACCAATTGGGAATAAATGGAAACTGTCTTCTTAGACAAATATAAAGATTATTGTAGAGGAAGAAATCAAAAGGAAGGATTTTTCAAAATCAAATAGGAAGAAGATGAAAATATGGAAGATTATTTAGACAGATTCCTCTTTGTGAGTAAAAGATGTGGATGAACTTCAAGAAGATTTAAATAAAACCATTTTTCTCAAAGGTTTGGATGATGAATCTAGGGAAACCCTTGATTTAATTGGTGGAGGAAACATTGCTCAATTAAGAATGGATGAAATCATAGAAATTTGTAGAAACTATTCAAGGATAAGGGGTGGACCTAGAAAAGGGAAAATGGTTAAAAATTGGAATCCAGATATGAACGAATTGATGGATGAATTGAAAAACTTTAAAATAGACATATTAGTTCAATTAACCTCCACCATGGATGGATTGCAATCTAAAGCAAATGCCCAACTTGAACCATTAGCCATGTATTGTCCTAGATGCAGGAAGAAGCATGCAATAAGGGAATGTCCTTTGGATAAAATAGAAGAATGTCTTATCTGTGTATCTAAAGAACATGATACTCACACTTGTTATCTTCTTCCACTCATAAAAAATTAGCTCAAACAAACCAAAAAATCATCCACCATAGAAGAATTAAATTTTGTTTAGAGACAACCTGGCCAAGGACAATTTATGCCAAGACCAGCTCCTAATCCCTAGATGATGCCATGGGTAGCTCAAATAGTAGCACAAAGTTGAAGATAGCCACCTTGGGCCCCTCAACCCACATGGCATCCTCAGGATTGGGCAAGTCGATCTTGGTATACTCAAGGACATCAACAACCTTGGGCTAGACAAGGAAATCGTTATGCTTGGCCACAACCTAGATGGGGCCCTAATAATTTTGTACAAGGGAAGACATATCCAAATCAGAACCAACAAGCCATAGTGGGACCTCTAGCACAAAATCCATAGGTTGAAAACATAGTTCCAACACAAATGCAAGCACAACTAGTAGCAAACCCAAGAAACAAATAAATAATTGCTGTATACGAAATAGAACCAGCAAAATTAGTTGATTTAAATACAATGGATTGTAAAAACATTGAAACTAGATCTGGCAAAATAGTTACCAATCCACCTATTATAATCACTGAGATGACAGAAGAAGCTAAAACCCTAGCATAGTTACACTTAAGGAAGATGACAAAGAAAGAGATAAGGAACCATAAAGAAATTCTACTAAGATTACATTTCGAGAAAGACTTAAAGAAATCATAGAACTTAAGGAATCTGAATTGGTGCAAGAAATAAGAAGATTGAATATTGAAATCCCATTGTTATAATTAATTAAGGATATTCCATAGTTAAACAAGTTAATCAAACTGTTATGTTTTAAAAAACCTGGAAGAAAGAAGCAGTACCCCAAGACTATTCAGGTAGATGGGAAACTTGCCAATTTATTAACAATAAAAGTCCTACTACCCAAATATAGAGATCCTAGAAGCCCTGTTATTTTTGTTTTTATAAGGAATAAGGATATACATAATGTTTTGATTGATTTGGGTGAAGCTATCAATGTAATGACAGTGGACACTTTTAAAACATTACCATTAATAGGCATACAACCTACTAATACCATATTGTAGATGGTAGATCAATCTGTAGCAAAACCAGAAGTAGTTATTGAAGATGTGGCAGAAATGGTGGAATCATGGGAATATCCAATCGAATTCCTTATCTTATAACCAAAAGGTAAAACACTTGGTTATCCCATTATTTTGGGGAGACCATGGTTAACTACAGTTGCTGCCTTAATTGATTGTAGGTCAGGTGATATGACTATTTCAAATGGTAAGAATTTTTAGAAAATTTCATTATATCCATCTGCATGACCTTTTATTAATAATCAAGTGAAATTATGGGTTAATAATCATGATATTAATGAGCAAAATCTATCTTCTTTGGCTATGATAACATTGCAGGATCATGTATAGGAAATAGAAGAGATAGTTAATCCTTCATTGAATGCACATTAATCATCATTAGAACAAACATGATTAGTTCTGGAACATGCAAAATCTATTCCAGAACCATCATAGTTAGTTCCAGAACCACACCAATTCTCTGCAAATGAAGATAATTTCACTCCAAAGGAAGGTAATTTATCTTAGGGAGAGGAAGGATCTGTAGCTTTAGATTTACAGATATCAGGAGATGATGAAGAATTTTTGGGCAACAACAATAACAAGGAATTCAACCTACAACAAGATAAGTATAATAACTCTTCATTTTGTCCTTTGTCTAGCATTCTATCTCAAAGAACTTTTAGAGATGTTGCTACATATCATATGTTGTTACCACATGCATGTCCACTAAACACTTTGATGGAACCCCTTCAAAAAATTAGTTCATCATATCCTGGAACCAAACATGTTGAGATTCAACTAGGAATTTTTTTGAATATTAATATCTGATTAAAGAATGATGAAGAAGTCAAATTATTTGAAGTTTTGAAGGATCATACTAAAGCTTTTGCTTGGGACTATAGAGATATGAAGGGAATTCATCCAAGTATTTGCACCCATCACATTTATACTAAAAATATTAGACCAGTTAGGCAACCTCAGAGAAGGATTAATCCATCCTTAAGGGATATAGTCAAACAAGAAATTGAAAAACTATTACAAGTAGGTTTTATCTATCCTATCTCAGATAGCCAGTGGGTGTCTCCTCTTGTAATTGTCCCTAAAAAGAATGGAAAATGGAGAATTTGTGTTGACTATAGGGAACTAAACAAAGCTACCCTAAGAGATTATTTTCCCTTACCATTCATAGATCAATTCTTAGACAACCTTTTAGGCAAACAATACTTTTCCTTCTTGGATGGATTTAGTGGATACAATCAAATCAGAGTTGCTGCTGAGGATTAGGACAAAACTGTGTTTACTTGTCCATGGGGTACCTTTGCTTACAGGGTATTGCCATTTGGACTATGTAATGCTCCAACAACCTTTCAAAGAGCTATATTAGCAATTTTTGTAGACCTAACAAATGACTGTGTAGAGGTATACATGGATCAGTTTACTGTGTATGGAGATACATTTGATGATGCCTTAAAAAATTTGTACTAAGTATTAACAAGATGCGAACAACATCTCTTGTCTCTTAGTCATGAGAAATGTTTGATAATGTTTGATGAAGGGATTGTCTTAGGACACCATAAAAAGAGGAATTCAGGTTGACCAAAACAAAATCAAGATTATTTTAGATTTGCCTATTCCTCAAACCCCCACATATATCAAGTCATTTTTAGGGCATGCTAGATACTATAGGTTCTTTATTAAGGATTTTAGTAAGATTGCTGCCCCCATGTTTAAATTGCTTACCAAAGACTAAATTTCTTTGGGATGAACAATGTCAACATGCTTTTGAAGAAATTAAAGAGAAATTAGTAACTGCCCTAGTATTATAAGGACCTAATTGGGAGAAACCTTTTCACATCCAAATTGATGCCTCAAATACCTCAATTGGTGCAGTTTTGGGACAAAAAGATGAAGGAAGAATGCATGCTATTTACTACCTAAGTAAAAATCTTACTCCCACTAAAATAAATTACACTACCACTAAAAAAGAATTTCTGGCTGTGATCTATGCAATCAATAAATTTAGACATTACATTACAGGGTACAAAATATTTGTACATACAGATCACTTAGCAATTAAATATTTAATGAACAAACCAGTGGTTGGAGGTAGAATAATTATATGGTTATTACTTCTACAAGAATTTGATATTACCATTATGGGCAATCCAGACAAATCTAATGTGGTAGCTGATTTCTTGTCAAGATTGACCATTACAGGGGAGCAAGATCCAGTCAAGGATAATTTTGTAGATGAACAATTGTTTGTTATTTCAGCTAATACACCATGGTTTGCTGACATGGAAAATTATCTTGCAACAGGGAAGTTTCCTCTTTCTTTCACTAAAAAACAAATAAAGAAGTTAATCAAAACTAGTGTACAGTTTAAATGGTTAAATGGAATGCTATTTAAATGTGGTCCTAATTTGGTTTTATGCAGGTGTGTGAGAGAAGATTCAATCTTTGACATCCTCCAGGCATGTCATGATTAACCAAGTGGAGGACACTATTCAGTGAAAAGAATAGCTCATAAGATACTTGGCACTGGTTACTGTTGATGCTGTGGATTACATCTGGGGTAGGAGGTCGAGCTCCTGCCTTCCACACATCAAAATGGAAACTCCCCTCTCACCTGTGGGATTGGCAAAGCTGGAGGGGAGAGTCTCTAGGTAAGGTCTAGCTCCCTTTGATGCATCTAAGTTGTTTCAACAAGTGCTAATACAGGTGTACATGTATATAATTGGGGGGGTGAAAAGGGAGAAGGATTGCAGTAAAACAAATCTACTCTAAAGAGAGGTGATGCACCAAAAATGATTTAACCTTCTCACACTCACACTCACACTTGGAGTTAGAAAAACACATACGTACACTTCAGAATGGCATAAGGACTAGGTTATAAGAACTTAATAGGGAGGCCTTAATGGAACACACAAAAAATAGAGACTCACCAAAGGTGCTGTAAAAAGGCACATTGTATAGTAGTTGCTTCTGTCTCTGTACTTCTAAGTATAGCTTTCCTTATTACCTAAAAAATGACACCTTATAGACACTAGGTGTGTTGATGTTAAACCTATGGAAGCATTTAGAAGCAATGACTAAACACAGACTGACACTCAGACACACACAGAGGTATCTAACCAGAATAGAGGTAAAAAATGCGTTTACTAATTTTAGGTGAAAATTTGCCAGGGCTTCACCTTACAAATGTGGAAGATCCTTTTCCAAATGAAAAGTCTCCAATATATAGAGGAAGAAAAGAGGCCTTTTAGCACCCTTTTTACAAATGACCCATGTGCACTCTAGGCATTGGGAAGAGGGAAGCCACTCAAAGGTAATGCTGTGTCAGCCCCTTTCTTCAAGGTGAAATTATGGGTTGTGCTATTTTTCTACAAAAGACTACTCCTTTAAGGCATTTCATGGCTTGCCTACTCATAAATGTAGAATGGGGAAAATGAGTTGCACCGTCCATCGCCTATTCGCGCCTCTTGGTAATCAATTGGCAGAAACTGTTTCAACTATAGATATAACTCACCTCCCTTTTGCCATCTGGGCTACCTCCTCAGTCTCTACCCCTTTCATCCTTTAGGCTTCCTCTGTTAGCTCTTTGGCTTTCTATACTTAGTCTTTGAATTCCTTTGATTCATGCCATTTATTTGAAAACCAATAGTTATTCATTCCTGTAAAGTTTGATGTCCATGCACCTGTCGCTTTGAAACTCATAAGGCACTTTGAATCATGGATGCTGACATGTGGTAGCTTCCATCAAGCTGATAATGAGATATGTGGTAACATACACTCTCCTTTGAGGGTTCCTTGAGGGTTACGTGGAGCATTTTGAGATTTCTATGGAAGGTGACACATGGCTGCTTCCATAAAGCCTTTAGCTACCTGAGAAAACCTTCAAGACTCCTTTGGTTCTTTGCAGATGCTGACACTTGGCATGCTCCACATAACTCTTACCAACTCATTTAGGCCCACTAGTATTCTCTTTGAATAATGAAGCACAAGGAGAAACTTGTGGATATTGACACTTGTTAGCTTCCATCAAGCCCTGTAGGGGACACGTGGCCTGTTCCACTATTCCCAAAAGGCATGTCAAAGTCTTTCACGGTTGCCACTTGGTGCCTTCCATGCTCTGACTTTCTTGGTGTAAAATATGATGTTTGTATGCCTGTCATCACTTAAAAACCAATGGCTATTTCATAGCTTTAAATTTGACGTCCTCAGGACTGTCACCCTTGGACTCTCCTTGGCTTCCTGCTTTGCCCTTTTCTACAGACTCCCTTCTCAACACCTTCTTGAAGGGAAGGTGACCCTT
Source organism: Torreya grandis (assembly GCA_037957365.1). Classification (NCBI taxonomy): domain Eukaryota; kingdom Viridiplantae; phylum Streptophyta; class Pinopsida; order Cupressales; family Taxaceae; genus Torreya; species Torreya grandis. The sequence goes on along the minus strand of JARHVA010004051.1, from coordinate 298,063 downwards.
CAGCCTTTGGAAATTGCCCCTTCATTTTGGTTGAGAGTCCCACACAAGAGCTCCTACCCTTCGGGGTCCTTCAACTCCTTCATTTGGTTCCTCCTTCAGGTCATTTCCCCAGGTCTCCATAGACTTTTTATTTGTGGATAGTTTTCGTGGACTTTTTGTCCGTGAACAGTTTGCTTCTGGCCTTTTCCCAAATTCCTTCAGGGTTTTTGTCTAAAGGAATTCATTTAGAAAAAAAGTCTGAAATGATTCAACCTCAAACACTTAAGTCTTTTGTCTTTTTGTTTTGGGCTCTATGAGCTGCGGCCTTCCTGTGAATTCCTTTGGACTTTTTGTCTGAAGGGATTCCTTCAGACAAAAATCTGAAGGAATTTTGACTTAAGTTAAAATCCCAAAAATTTACCCTTTGGCTGCCTTTGACTTATTTCTTTCCCTCTGTAAGGGCTCCTATCCTTCATCTTTGGGGTGCCTTGTTGAACCAACCCATTGAACCGAAATTGGTTCAACAGTTCAATGGTTCAACGCTACACACCGAGCTGATTGAACTAAAGCAAATGAACCAAGCACTGAACCAAATGTTTAAACCAATCAATGAACTTAAGGCATTAAACCAATGCATTTGAACCAAGTCTAGAACCAAGCTGATGAATTGAAGGCATTGAACTAAGCCAATGAACCAAGGTCGATTGAACCAAGGCCGATTGAACCTGAATTAAACCAAGGCCGATTGAACCCGAATTGAACCAATTCATTGGTTCAAAGGCACTTACTCTTAGGAAGATTATGTCATTGAACCACTCTTCAAACCTTAAGGAAAAATGCCTTCTGAACCATTTTGGCCCTCTTTCCATATGAATTTCTGTAGACAAGAGTCTGAAGAAGCTTTGCAAAACCTTGCATTTTTTGAACTAGTTCAACATCTGTCAAAGATTACACCTGCAGAGTCCGTAGAAATTCTTAGACATGTGCAAAATCACAAAATGAATTGGCTTGAAATAGCAGAGGAAGAAGGGGATTGATTTTGGCCTGTTACACCAAAAATGGTCAATAAAATGGTGACTCCCAGGGGAAGCATGCCTGCCATGCTTAGAAGCTAATTGCCTAAAAATTCATTGGGCACGGGGTTAGATTGTAACTTAAAGATCAGCAATAACTCTAATAAAACTAGAACCAATCATGAAGATTTACCTCAAAAGGAAAAAGAAAACACACACGAAGCTAAGAAAACTACTAACATGTGTAAAAAGCACTTAGGGAAAATAGGAGAAAACAAGGGAAATATATACATGATGGAGAAGGGGCTCAATGGTAATGCTTAAGATGTATCCCATTAACTGGGATATTTAGTTCTTCACCATCCAACTTAGAGAGTTGGAATGCATTATGATTCTTACACTAAGTGATTATGTATGGGCCACTCCATAGGGCATCAAATTTTACATGTTTTCTAGGCTTAGCTCGATCTTCATCCCATTTCAAGACAATGTCTCCTTCAGAGAAACCTTTTGATGAAGATTTCTTGTCGAAGTGCCTCTTCACTTGCTGTTGGTGGCTGGTCCCTTATCTCTTGGAGTTTTATCAGCTCACATAGCCTAAATTCCATCCTATTTCCTTCTTCTAATTGTAGTTGGCAAGTGAGATCCAAGGTTGGCAACTCAAGTGAAATTGGGAGCCTAGCTTCCCTTCCATAGATGAGCGTGTATGGCAAGTTACTAATTGCCCTCTTCAGGGTGACCCTATCTACCCACAAGGCTATTTTCAGCTTGGCATGCCAAGTCCTCTGATTTTCCTCCATGGTTCACTTGATGATCCAGATCAGGTTCTTGTTTGTAGACTCAGCCAGTCCATTCCCCTACGGGTAGTAATTGGATGAAGTGCTGAGATATATACCATATCTTAGCACATATTCGCTTGTTTTGGTTCCCAGAAAAGCTAATGCATTTTCTGAGATTATGGTTGCTGGAACCCCAAACCCCACCACCAAGTCCTCATATAACACCAGGACCACACCTTTGTTTGCCTCCTTCAGAACAACAGCCTCTACCCATCTTGTGAAATAATCTATGGCGGTCAAGACCCGCTTGTGTCCAATACTGGAGGGAGGATTAATCATCCCTATGAAGTCCAGGCCCCACTGCATGAATGGCTACTCCACCTAAATAGGTTGTAAAGGCATGGCAGCTAACCACTACTTCCCATCAAAAAGTGTTCACTTTTGGCACTTTCTTACCCAAGCATGGGTGTCCCTAAAAAGAGTAAGCCAAAAATAGCCAGCTCTCATTATTCTTTTTGCAGTAGCCTTAGGAGTAAAATGACCATCGGTTGGTTGATCATGGAACTCAAACATCACCCTATCAGCCTAACTTGAGTCCAAGCATCTTAAAAAGACTACTGAGAGATCCTTATTGAACAGTAATCCATCAATCAAGGCATAAGGGAGACATTGGAGTCTGAAATACCTTCTCTTGGTCCTGTCAAGTGAGTGTAGACACTCACCAGTGAGAAAGAAATGCCTCATGTCTGATGTCCACTCCTTCATGATAGTGGTTCTTCTACTATAGCTACATCAAGGAGTACCAGACTATCTTCCTTTTGCTACTTAAAGTCTGTAGTGAGGTATTCACACAGGCCTCTCCCTCTTACCAGTTTGGTGATCTTGATGTCTACATCATATTCCATCACCTTAGTGATCCACCCTGCTCTCTTCTCATTTAAATCTCAGTTGATCAAGAAATCTTTGATGCTAAGATGTGGAACCATGAGGTGTATTCTGTTATTGGACAGCATGTGTCTGAATTTATTTAGACTCCGTATGACCACCAAGACTAGCTTCTCCACATATGTGTATCTAACTTCAAAACCTTCTAAGCCTTGGCTAAAAAATGCAATTGGCTGCTCAAGGTTATCATCACTTACTTGGGTAAGCATGGTGGATATTACCTCTTTGTTGTCGAAGGTATAGAGGTTGAAATCTTTGGTGAAGTTAGGGCTAATCAAAGCAGGAGCCCAGACAATGGCCTACTTGATCTCTTCAAAACTATATTTTCTCTGTACTATCCATGAGAAATCCTCACCCTTCTTTAGCATAGAGGTTAAAGGCTTGACCATCTCTACAAAATTTGGGATAAATCTCTGCATGAAATTTATCTTATCTAAGAAGCTATGTAGGCCTTTCTTGTGCTTGGGTAAGGACAGCTCTAAGATGGAGCAAATTCTTTTTGGATCAATAGCCAGACCTTCCAAAGAAACAATGTGACCAAGGAACTTTCCCTCGTGGACAACGAACAGACATTTCTTAGGATTGAGAGAGATACCAAACTCTCTACACCTTTCAAATATTTGCCTAAGGTGTTTCATGTGCTGGCTCGCTTCCTTGGAGAAAACTGTCACATCATCAAGATATACCAGCACGGTCTTATTTATCAGGCCTTGAAATGCCATGTCCATAGCTTGTTGGAAAGTGGCACCAGCATTAGATAGTCTGAAAGGCATTTTTCTATAAGTAAACATTCCCCACTTAGTTGTGAAGGCTATTTTGTGCTAGTCACAATCTTGCACCAAAATTTGGTTGTATCCTTAATATCCATCCAGGAGGGAGAAATGCTCGCTGCCTGTCACCATCTAAAGGATTTGCTCCATGCTTGGGATAGGATAGCAGTCTTTTAAAGAGACTCTATTGAGGTCTCTAAAATTGATGCACAGTCTGATCTCTCTATTCTTCTTCTAGATAGGAACAAGAATGGCCAGCCAAGAAGAGTGTTTGATTGGAAATATTATTTTAGACTCAATAAATTTGGTGAGCTCCTTGTGCATGAGAGGCTCAATCATTGGATTTATAGGCCTTTGCTTCTACTTGACTAGTTTGGCACCTTCTTCTAGTTCAATGGTATGCTGGGCCAAGCTTGGGTCAAAACCCTTCAAATCATTATATTCCCAAGCAAAGATATCGATAAACTCTTGGCACAACAAGATGAAGGCCTGCCTTTCTTGGTCTATGCACACTTTTCCAAGTGTAAGCAGCTTGTCCTTGAATATTTCCACCTTCTCATGGTGCTCCTCCTTTGTTGCAATGCACATCTTTTCACTTCTCAATTGGTCATCTCTATTGAAGATACTCTCTAGAGTGACCAATCCTTTGGGGAGCTTATTGTTCTTCAGCTAAATAATTTGGCTTCCATATTGTTACTATAGCTTCACCTAGTTTTTTGCAGTGAATTCTACTTCTTCTTGCAAAAAAAACACTATTTTCTAATCACTATTAAAAACCTACTAGTTGGTGATGTTGTCAGGTATAAAAGGCCAGATCACTAATTTCAAGTGACGTGGGCTATGGTCTCAGCCTATTTCCTTAGCCATAACAAACTAGGCACCAACTACCACTAGCCTATCTGCTTACTTGTTCTGTTCTCTAGGGATGGAAGCAAGATTGAAAGTGCATAAATTTTCTACTAAGTCCCATACCCTATGTTTGTAGGACTTTAGTAGAGAGTTCTTCATCAAATTCTAGCCCCTTACTTGGTTGACAATCAACTTGTTGTCACCAAACACTTATAGCTCTTTGATCCCTCCCTTCCTCACCCACTCCAAGCTGTGGATGAGGGATTCATATTTTGCAACATTGCATGTGTAGGAAAATTGGAGCCAAAAGGCTGAAAAATACCTCTCTTTTGAAGGAGAGACCAACACCACTCCACCACCAGCTCCCAACTTACTCCTTGAACCATCAAAGAACAGCTACCATAGACGTGAGCCTTCCTGGCTAGCTTTCATTAGATTTGGTACAAAAATACCCTCTTCATGCATGTAATAAACTCCAAGGGCTGCCTCCTCTATGAATTTGTAAGGATCATGCTTGAAGTTGTCACTTCCCCACTCATCTAAGAGTAGGTTTGTAACTCCTTCAAGGGCAGAGGATGAAGATTGGTCTATTTGGAATTCTTCCTGGTCAATGATGGCATAATTGAAATTTGTTGCCTTTAGTGAGTAAGGTTATAGATGATCTCTATGGAGTGGCTCAGATTCAATCTTGACTTTAGTCCTGTACTTGGTTCTAAAAACCAGCTAAGACCAATTCACTGCCAAGTAGCCGCCTATCTTGGATGTAAAATCCCTGGATAAGAAAATGGCAAAGTAGGGAAGGACATCTACCACTACCACATCATGAGGAACCGAGAAAGTTGGGCAAGCATGGAGCATCAAGCTCAAACCTCTTACCACCCCAATTGTCTTTGCTGGGTTTCCATCCAGCTATAGAACTCCCTTGGTTATCTCTTCATATTTTAATCCCAGCTTGTCAGCTATGCATTTGGGCATTACTGAGGTGCTTGCTCTACTATCAATGATGCAATTATGTACCAAGAAATCTCCTATGACCAGGGACACATAAAAAGGAGTAACCTTCTCTTCCTTTTGAGTCTGACCTGAGGTGGAAGGCTGTCCGTTCATCATCAAAATGTTATCAACTTCTACTAGGATAGCTTGTTCATCTAGTTCATGCAATTCCTTTTGTAGAATGTCTTTCTGCCCTAGTATTGACAGTCAATCCCACAAGGAGATGTTCATGTGTAGCTTCTTCATCTGATCAACCACGTTGACTCTAGGGTTGCCTTCCTTTAAAACCTCTTTGGAATTATGTACAACCTGAGGGGCAGGTCGAGGAACTGGAGGAACAACTGATGGCCTAGAACTTGGGACCTTTAGATTTGCATGTGATGAAGAAGGTGTTGCTGACGCTTGGGCAACAACCTAAGTTTCTTCCGTTTACTTTCTTTTAAATCTTGTGTTGGCTGTAACACAGTTAGCCTAATTGCCTGCAGCACCCACATAATTTACTGAATAGAATTCTCCTTCTAGATGATTCATGAGGGTAGAATTAGGTTGGACCTGATTGCTACTCATGATGGGTTGCATTAGAGCCTCAAAGGCTTGGGAATGGGTGGCTGCCTGATTTTATTACATATTTGGGTAATAACCCATCATCTCATTTGCTTAAATAGCTTGTTCTTGACCATATCCAATGGTTGAACAACTTGGCTATTCTTGCACCAGATTATTTTGAATGGGCACCATAACCTTAGATGATGAAGGGGTACCTAGGTTGTAGCCTTGAAAGGGTCTGGTCTGAGTAAGTTGACTCTATCCTTGATTGTAATTTTGGAAAGGGGGTCTAGGAGCTTGGCCATACTGCTGGTACCCTTAGTTTGGTCTGTTGCTTTGAGCTTGCTGCCTTTTAAGAGCCACAAGTTCATTTGACATACTTTGCAATAGACTCTTAACTTCATGAAGCTCATTGGATGGGGTAGCAGCTGGTTTTGCTATGCTAGACAGAGGAGCTAATGTGGGAGTAGTGGTCTGAATTAGAGGCAACATTTCAGGGAAAAGTGGCATATTAGGCCTTGGAGCTATTTTCCCAGCTTACACTAAGCAATTTTTAGCTGCTATAGCTATGTCATAGGCAGCAAGCAACACATGTCCCCCCATGGATTGTATCATAACAGTGATATCACTATTTAATGCTCTTAAATAATACAAGAAAGCATAGCTAGTAGTCAGTCTTACCAGAACAGGGATTTTATCCCATGTCTTCAGGAACTGAGTGTTGAAATCTTGCATGTATTCATGTGGGGCTCTTTTCATGGTAATTAGCTGCTCAACAAGTGAAAGGTGGTGTCTCTTCTCCCCAAAATGGTTTGTCAAGTGAGTACCCAATTCATTCCAGGAATGGATTGAATTTATATCCAAAGTCCCGTACTAGTCAAGAGCTTTGCCTTTGAGAGATAATGCCAACAATCTGATTGTGATATTTTCCTTTGTGATATTGTGAATATTGTAGAGGTTAGCAATATTTTTGATGTGCTCAATGACTATAATGGGCCCCTCTCCATCAAAATAAGGCACATTTTTGAGGGCTACTCCTAGGATTGGGTCATAACATGGGAGACTCAAGGGACTCTGACCACGAAAAGTGACAAAGGGTAATGCCATAGCTGGGATGGGATGTAACTGGGGCCCGACTACATATGCATTCCTTACAATAGGTCTGGGAAGGTGGTTCACTGAATAAGGATGGGTCCTTTCAAACCTTAGTCTTTTTTTTGAGTTCAAAGGCAATTCAACAAATTCAAAAGGGACACCCTTAGAAGCAGACCGTGTGGTGACTTTAGGCATAAGAAGTCAGACTGGTCTTTGAATATGGATATGAAGTTCTTACCAGTGGAGTCACCAGATGCTAAAAATAGTTGATTTGCTATAACAGGACCATCATCAATCCTAAAACCTTATTGAGTGTAAGACTGAGTCCCATCGGGCATGTCAAAAATTGTTGATGCCATGGATTGCACTTAGGGCAAGAGGCTAAGCTCCTGCCTTCCACACATCAAAATGGAAACTCCCCTCTCACATGTGGGACCAATGAAGCTAGAGAGGAGAGTCTCTAGGTAAGGGCTAGCTCCCTTTGATGCATTTGAGTTGTTTCAATAAGTGCTAATACAGGTGTATAGGTATATAATGGGGGGGGGTGAAAAGGGAGAAGGATTGCAGGAAAATAAATCTACTCTAAAGAGAGGTGATGCACCAAAAATGATTTGACCCTCTCACACTCACACTCACACTTGGAGTCAGACAAACATATACGTACACTTTAGAATGGTAGAAGGACTAGGTTACAAGAGCTTAACAGGGAGGCCTTAATGGAACACACAAAAAATAGAGACTCACCAAAGGTGCTATAAAAAGGCACACTATATAGTAGCTTCTTCTATCTCTACACTTCTAAGTACAACTCTCCTTATTACCTACAAAATGACACCTTATAGACACTAGGTGTGTTGGTGTTAAACCTGTGGAAGCATTAAGAAGTAATGACTAAACACAGACTGACACTCAGACACACACAGAGGTATCTAACCAAAATAGAGGTAAAAAATGCATTTATTGATTTCAAGTGAAAATTTTCTAGGGATTTGCCTTACAAATGTGGAAGATCCTTTTCCAAATGACAAGTCTCTAATATATAGAGGAAGAAAAGAGGCCTTTTGGCACCCTTTTTACAAATGACCCATGTGCGCTCTAGGTATTGGGAAGAGGGAAGCTGCTCAAAGGTAATGCTGTGTCGGCCCCTTTCTTCAAGGTGAAATTATGGGCCACATCATTTGTCTAAAAAAGACTACTCCTTTAAGGCATTTCATGGCTTGCCTACTCATAAATGCAAAATGGGGAAAATGAGTTGTGCCATCTATTGCCTATTCTTGCCTCTTGGTAATCAATTGGTAGACACTATTCAACTGCATATATAACTCACCTCCCTTTTGCCATCTAGCTTGCCTCCTCAGTCTCTACCCCTTTCATCCTTCAAGATTCCTATGTCAGCTCTTTGGCTTTCCAGACTTAGTCTTTAAATTCCTTCAGTTCACGCCATTTGTTTGAAAACTAATGGTTATTCATTCTTATAAAGTTTGACGTCCACATGCCCATCACTTTAAAACTCATAAGGCACTTTGAACCACAGATGCTGACACATGGCAACTTCCATCAAGCTGATAATGGGATACATGGCAACATCTGCTCTCCTTTGAGGGTTCTTTGAGGGTTATGCAGAGCATTTTGAGATTTTTGTAGAAGGTGACACGTGGCCACTTCCATAGAGCCTTTAGCTACCTGAGAAAACCTTTAGGACTCCTTTGGTCCTTCACAAATGCTGACACTTGGCATGCTCCACATAGCTCTTAAGAACTCATTCAGGCCCACAAGTCTTCTCTTTGAATAATGAAGCATAAGGAGAAACCCATGGATATTGACACTTGTCAGCTTCTGCTATGCCTTGCACAGGACACGTGGCCTATTCTGTTGCTTCCAAAAGGCATGTCGAAGTCTTCCATGGTTGCCACTTAGTACCTTCCATGCTCTAGCTTTCTTGATGTAAAATCTGACATATGCGTGCCTGTCATCACTTAAAAACCAATGGCTATTTTGTAGCTTTAAATTTGATGTCCTCGAGACCATCACCCTTGGACTCTCCTTTGGCTTCCTGCTTTGGCCTTTTCTGTAGACTGTTGGGGGATCAAACCAACAATAGATTACACTTGTGAAAGCAATAAATGCAGAAATAAATCAGATAGATAAGTAACTGAAATGATAAATAGCACAGAAAAAGATATACAAGAAAACACCCTGAAAACTTGTATTGAAACTCTTTACAATAGGAATACAATTTGAAGAAACTTCGTTCTTCCACACCTCTCTCAGATGCACACAAGATCTCTCACTAGATCTCTCTTCCTCAAGAGCTCTCTCTCAAGTACACTCAAATCCAACAACCTGGATTGATGCAACTCTGTACTGTCCTTCAAACATTCACAATGTTCTACTCTTACAGTTCTACACTCTCATTCTACAATACTAAGCTAAGAAGATCTTCCCTACATATAGAAATAGGAAAATTGAGCATGCTCTTACAACAAACAGTTAAGCCTCTTGAACAAGGGCTCTAAAAATAATATTGCTAATAATAGAGATGCAAGCTTGAGTCCACGACTCAAACTTATCATGCAAACACTCGCTGCTGTCCACGAAAATAGCTTTTTGGACACATAGGTAACCGACGTCGGTTCCTGCCTATTTGCCTGTGACCGTCATCAGCCGACCCTACCACCGACGTCGGCGCCTCTACAACTGCTACTAACCGACGTCGATCACTCCTGACCGACGCTGGCGTCTGTGTAGACCTGAACCTATTTAAGTATGCTCCTTGGTGAAGCTTTTAGCTCCACACCCTAACAATCTCCCACTTGGAGATAAACCAGCTGCACCAACCTATACAGCATCATCTTCTAGCTCCTCCATCTTCAACTCAATCATGAAGACCAATAGAAGTTGAATGCAAGTTCAACTTCTCCTTCGTAACCGGCTTTGTTAGCATATCAGCAGGATTCTTGTCTGTATGGATTTTCTCCAGCTTCAACTCACCATCTTCCAATACCTGCCGTATGAAGTGGTACCTTAGCTGTATGTGCTTGGTTCTAAAATGAAAAGCTGAGTTCTTAGCCAAATGGATTGCACTCTGACTGTCACTATACAATCTGCAACTCCCATGCTCCCTTCCAAGCTCTTCCATGAACCGTGTCATCCATATCATCTCCTTGCTAGCTTTTGTAGCTACAATATACTCTGCTTCTGTAGTTGACAAGGCTACAACCTTCTGCAACTTAGATATCCAACTAACCGCTGTTCCACCTACAGTAAAAACATAACCTGTGGTGCTTCTCCTGCCATCCAAATCCCCTGCCATATCTGAATCTACATAGCCATGTAGAGAAGTATCTGAACCTCCATAGCACAAATGCTTGCTGCTGGTTCCTCTCAGATATCTAAGGATCCATTGAACCACTTTCCAATGTTCCTTACCTGGATTGGCCATATACTTGCTTACTACTCCCACTGCTTGGGCAATATCTGGTCTAGTACACACCATTGCATACATCAAACTCCCTACTGCGGAAGAATATGGAACCTTACTCATGTACTCTACCTCATCATGTGAATTGGGACATTGTTCTTTGCTTAGCTTAAAATGTCCAGCCATAGGTGTACTTACCAGTTTTGCATCCTGCATATTAAACCTCTCCAACACCTTATTCACATAATCTTCTTGAGACAATATCAACCTTTGATTTTTCCTGTCTCTCCTAATGCTCATGCCAAGGATCTTCTTCACTGCTCCCAAATCCTTCATAGCAAACGTTTGAGCTAACTTCTCCTTAAGCTCAGAGATATCCTGCATGTGAGACCCTGCAACCAGCATGCCATCTACATACAACAATAGAATAATATATCTACCATTATCAAATCTCTTGAAATACACACAATGGTCTGATTGACACCTACTGTAGCCATGCTCAGTCATAAACCTGTCAAATTTCAAGTACCATTGCCTTGGAGCTTGCTTGAGGCCATACAAGCTTTTCTTTAACCTGCACACAAACTTCTCCTTACCCTTGACCTTGAAACCTTCTGGCTGTTCCATATAGATTTCCTCATCCAAATCTCCATGAAGGAACGCTGTCTTAACATCTAGCTGCTCGAGATGCAAATCCTCAAAAGCAACCAAAGACAATATAACCCTTATTGAAGTCATTTTGACAACCAGAGAAAAAATTTCACCAAAGTCAATCCCTGGCTTTTGTGCAAATCCTTTTACCACTAATCTGGCCTTATATCGCATCTGTCCATCCTCACTTTCCTTCAACCTGTAGGTCCATCTGTTCTTCAGTGTTCTCTTACCAGCTGGCAACTCAACCAAATCCCATGTTTGGTTCTCTCTTAAGGACTCCATCTCCTCAACCATGCCACGCTCCCACTTACTCCTGGACTCCACCTGTATTGCTTCTTCAAAACTCTCTGGTTCTCCACCATCAGTTAGCAATAAATAATATAAGGAAGGAGAATATCTAATTGGAGGCTTACTTACCCTTTCAGACCTCCTGGTGGGTGTCTTGGACATGTTCTCAACAATCTGTCCACCCAAATTTTCTGACAGTGACCGACCTCGGCCACCTGTAGACCTGTCACTCACCGTCGTCGGTTCTGCCTGACCGACCTCGGTGCCTGGTCTACCGACGTCGGTCTCTGTATGACCAACATCGGTCTCTATACTGCCGACGCCGGTTCCAACCCTGCCGATGTCAGTCTCTGTGTTTTCCTGCAAGTGATTATTTCTTTTTCCCGTGAGCTCATTTTGGACCATAACTTCGTCCAATTCACCATTGCTCTGCCCAGATTGATCCAACTTCCTTATCTGATCACTGTACATCACTCTTTCATTGAAAACAACATCACGACTCCTGACTACCTTGTTAGTTCCTAGATTCCAAAATCTGAAGCCAAAATCATCTGAGCCATAGCCTATAAATGTGCACCTCATAGACTTAGGATCAAGCTTCTTTCTATTTTCCTTATCTATATGCACAAAGGCTTCACTACCAAAGACTTTGAGATATGAGAGATCTACCTTTTTACCTATCCATGCCTCTTCTGGAATTCCACCATCCAGAGCTGTAGAGGGTCCTCTATTAATCAGGTACACTGCGGTGTCAACTGCTTCTGCCCAAAACTCTAAGGGCAACCCTGCATGCAATCTCATACATCTTGCACGCTCCATGATAGTTCTGTTCATCCTTTCAACAATACCTTTCTGCTGAGGTGTCCTTGGAACCGTCCTTTGCCTATGGATTCCTTGTGTATAACAATACAATTTGAATTTAAGACTGCAGAACTCACTGCCATTATCAGATCTCAGGCACTTTAATTTTTTGCCTGTTTCATTCTCAACCATAGCCTTCCAAAACTTAAAAGTCTCAAAAACATCAAATTTCTTTTTAATACAGTAGATCCATACCTTTCTTGTGGCGTCATCTATGAATGTAACATAGTACCGTGATCTGCCAATAGAGGCTACCTGAGCCGGTCCCCACACGTCTGTGTGAACAAGCTGCAACTTCTGCCTTTTCTTAGTAGACCCAGTCTTGAGAAAACTAACCCTTTTCTATTTTCCAAATACACAATGCTCACAAAATTCTAGATCCATACTTTTCAAATCTGAAAGCATACCTTTACACTTAAGTATTGACATCCCCTTCTCACTCATGTGGCCAAGCCTTGAGTGCCACAATTTACAATCCACACCTGAAGTAGATAAAACTGAAGGAGATTTGTTAGTAACACAATTACACAGATAGAGAGTACCTTCTCTCTTACCTCTGGCCATAACTAGTGCACCCTTGGTCACCTTCCAAGAATCTGCTGTGAGAGTTACTGTACAACCCTCATCACCTAGCTTACCTGCAGAAATCAAATTTCTCTTCAAACTAGGAACATGCATCACTTCTCTCAACACCCATGTGTTGCCATTCTGCATCTTCAGCTGCACTTTACCTTTTCCAGTAATCTTACAAGGCTCATCATCCCCTAAGTATACTATTCCAAAATCTCCATGGATATAGTCACTGAAATACTCTCTGTTAGGGGTAGCATGGAAAGATGCACCAAAATCTAATACCTAAGATTCTATGTTATTATGCAAAGAGAAAATTAAAGCATCCTGTGCAATACCTGCAACCTTGGCTTCTTCCTTTCCTTCATGCTGGTTGTCCTCCTTAGGCTTTAACCAACAATCTCTGCTTATGTGCCCCATCTTTCCACAGTTCCAGCATTGTGGCTTCCTGCCATTCCTGGATTTGGATCTTCCTCTCACCTTAGACTTAGATCTTGATCTCCTCTTGCTCTTTTCTTTTTGCCTTCCCCTGCTCTCAAAATTTAAAGCGTTCCCAGATGTCTCTTCTGTGCTTTTCCTGCGTATTTCCTCATTCAAGATAACACTAACCACATCCTCTACTTTCAAAATATTTGATGCAGATGTAGTATTAGAAACTACCATTACTAAGCCATGCCAGCTTTTAGGCAAAGAACATAATATCAAAAGAGCTTTTATTTCATCTTCAAATACAATATTGACAGAACTTAACTGATTAACAATTCCATTGAAATCATTCAGATGAGTAGAAACAGATCCACCTTCATTCATATGCAAATTAAATAATTGCTTCATAAAATATACCTTATTTGAAGCTGAGGGTTTTTCATACATATTTGCTAATGTGGTCATCAACTCTACCGTTGTTTTTGCCTGTGACAAATTAGATATCACAGTGGAGGCCAGACTCAGTCTTATAGACCCAAGAGCCTTTCTGTCAAGAACTTTCCATTCTTCATCCTCCATGTCCTTGGGCTTCTTTGCTATCCCACCTAACGGTAAGTAGAGATCTTTCTGATACAGATAGTCCTCTATCTGCATTCTCCAATGTTGGTAGTTCTTGCCATTAAACTTTTCCATTCTCAACTTACTTTCTTCTGCCATTGCTTCTCCCACTCAAATAGAAATCCCTACAGAAACCCCTGTGAGCAACCTATAATCTGTAACCTGTAACCTGTAACCAAGGCTCTGATACCACTTATTGGGGGATCAAACCAACAATAGATTACACTTGTGAAAGCAATAAATGCAAAAATAAATCAGATAGATAAGTAACTGAAATGATAAATAGTACAGAACAAGATATACAAGAAAACACCCTGAAAACTTGTATTGAAACTCTTTACAATAGGAATACAATTTGAAGAAACTTCGTTCTTCCACACCTCTCTCAGATGCACACAAGATCTCTCACTAGATCTCTATTCCTCAAGATCTCTCTCTCAAGTACACTCAAATCCAACAACCTGGATTGATGCAACTCTGTACTGTCCTTCAAACATTCACAATGTTCTACTCTTACAGTTCTACACTCTCATTCTACAATACTAAGCTAAGAAGATCTTCCCTACATATAGAAATAGGAAACTTGAGCATGCTCTTACAACAAACAATTAAGCCTCTTGAACAAGGGCTCTAAAAATAATATTGCTAATAATAGAGATGCAAGCTTGAGTCCACGACTCAAACTTATCATGCAAACACTCGCTGCTGTCCACGAAAATAGCTTTTTGGACACACAGGTAACCGACGTCGGTTCCTGCCTGTTCGCCTGTGACCGTCATCGGCCGACCCTACCGCCAACATCGGCACCTCTGCAACTGCTACTAACCAACGCCGATCGCTTTGACCGACGTCGGCGTCTGTGTAGACCCGAACCTATTTAAGTATGCTCCTTGGTGAAGCTTTTAGCTCCACACCCTAACATAGACTCCCTTATCAGCACCTTCCAAAAGGGAAGGTGACCCTTTTGCCTTTGGAAAGTGCCCCTTCATTTTGGCTGAGAGTCCCCCATAAGGGCTCTTACCCTTTAGGGTCCTTCAGCTCCTTCATCTGGTTCCTCCTTTAGGTCATTTCCCTAGGTTTCTGTAGACTTTTTGTCTGTGGACAGTTTCTGCAGACTTTTTGTCTGCGGATAGTTTGCTTCGGGCCTTTTCCTGAATTCCTTTGGGCTTTTTGTCTGAAGGAATTCCTTCAAAAAAAAAGTCTAAAAGAATTTGACCTAAAACACTTAAGTCTTTTGTCTTTTTTTTGGACTCTTTGAGCTGTGACTTTCCTATGAATTCCTTCAGACTTTTTGTCTGAAGGAATTCCTTCAGACAAAAATATGAAAGAATTTTGACTTAAGTGAAAATCCTAAAAATTTACCCTTTGGCTGCCTTTGACTTGTTTCTTGCCCTCTACAAGGGCTCCTATCCTTCATCTTTGGGGTGCCTTGTTAAACCAACCCATTCAACTAAAATTGGTTCAACAGTTCAATGGTTCAATGTTGCACACCGAGACGATTTAACTAAAGCAAATGAACCAAGCGCTGAACTGAATGTTTGAACCAATCAATGAACTTAAGGCATTGAACCAATGCATTTGAACCAAGTGTAGAACTAAGCCG
This sequence comes from Torreya grandis, assembly GCA_037957365.1. Taxonomy (NCBI): domain Eukaryota; kingdom Viridiplantae; phylum Streptophyta; class Pinopsida; order Cupressales; family Taxaceae; genus Torreya; species Torreya grandis. The sequence continues at coordinate 282,653 of JARHVA010004051.1, read as the reverse complement.
ATGAACTAAAGGTGTTGAACTAAGTTGATGAAATAATTGATTGAACCAAGGCCGATTGAACCCAAATTAAACCAAGGCCGATTGAACCCAAATTGAACCAAGGCTGATTGAACCCGAATTGAACCAGTTTAATGGTTTAAAGGCACTAACTCTTAGGAAGATTATGTCATTTAACCACTCTTCAAACCTTAAGGAAAAAATCCTTTTGAACCATTTTGGCCCTCTTTCCATATGAATTTCTTCAGACAAGAGTCCGAAGAAGCTTTGAAAAACCTTGCACTTTTTGAACTAGTTTAACATCTGTCAAAGATTACACTTGTAGAGTCTGTAAAAATTCTTGGACTTGTGCAAAATCATAAAATGAATTAGCCTAAAATAGCAGAGGAAGAAGGGGATTGATTTTGGCCTGTTACACCAAAAATGGTCAATAGTTACTATTGGCCATCTCTGTACAAAGATGTGAAGAGATATATCAGGCAGTGTGATCCTTGTCAAAGGATTGGACAACCAACCATTTCCAATGAAATTCCTCTACAACCACAAGTAGTGATTGAACCATTTGAGAGATGGGGATTGTATTTTATTGGACCCTTTATCTTCCTTCACAAGGAAAAGAACACATTCTTGTGTGTACTGATTATGTAACAAAATGGGCAGAAGCGCAGGCTTTAACAAATGCCATTGAAGAAGTATTTGCTAATTTCCTTTGGCATAAAATTATGGCAATGTTTGGAGCACCAAGAAGCTTAGTTTCAGACTAGGGACCACAATTTATGTCTAACATGATCCATGCCTTCACAATGTATTATCAGATCAATCATAGGAAGTCATCTCCCTATAACCCGCAAGCAAATGGACAAGTTGAACTAACAAATAGAGAATTAGAAAACATCCGCACTAAAATAGTTGAAGCTAAAAGAAGAGATTGGGTAAAAAGAATACCTGAAGTTTTTTGGGCTTACAATACAACTTGGAAAACCACAACAAGGTTTTCACCATATGAGTTAGTCTATGGAAAAAATCCCTTATTGCCTATTGAGTTCAAACTACAGACATTCAGGACAACAACTAATGTGGAAATTGAATTGGATGTAGCTCAAAAGGAGTGAATCATTTAACTCAATGAATTGGATGAATTTATAATGGAAGCACTTCACTAGATAGAGATAATCTAAGAATAGAGGAGGCAATGACATGATTCACATATCAAGGAAAGACAATTCAAAGTAGGAGACTGGGCATTACTATTTGATTCTAAGTACCAACAATTCAAAGGCAAATTAAGAACTAGATGGTTGGGACATTATCAGATCAAGCAGATATTTGACAATGGTTCTATCCAATTACTTCCTATTGATAGTAGTAGAAGAGTACTCTTGGTCAATGGACACAGGCTAAAAATTTATAGGAAGCCTCCTACTAAGGATGAATTCTTGAAGCAGATTAAAGTAAACAAAGAATTTGATCATATGAAAGAACCCAATTCTTCCAAAATGATCAAATAATGAAATGAAAAGATCCAGAATAAAGGGAAGAGGATGAAAACTAGTAAATGGCATTTTCTTCTCCAAAAAAAAAAAGATCAATTGAAAACCAATAATGGCGATTGATCTTATCAAATAAATGGCTAATTTAAATAAAGCTTTTTTCTAACTATTTTCTAATCGCTTTTCAGGAATGATGAGTCATCATGCTGGAGGGATTACATTATCAAGGATGGTAGTTATGTTTTTAACTTGTTAAAGGTTAGATTGAAAGTTTACATGTGTGATTAGACTTGATTTACAAAGATTAGTATGATGACTCATTTATTATACATCATGGTTAAATGTGCAAAATCATGAGAAGGATATTGATGATGAAATGAGTTGGTAGATAGTCATAAAGAATCATTCTTGAACCAACAAAGTAAAATCTAGTTACAAAAACATTTCAAAAGAGATACAATGAATTACCTCCGTTAGTTCCGCAGCTGAGTATAGTAGTTCCACAATCAAAATCACAAAATTTCACAGCTGAGTACAATAATTTTGCTACTAAATTCACCCAATCAGTAACCAAATCCTTTAGTTCCATAGTTAAAATCATTAGTTCCATCGATAAGAGAAGCAATCTTCAACTAACTTGTGTAAGATTCAAGAAGCATGAATCATGAGGATAAAAAAGAAGTCAGAACTAGAAAATGATACCTAGCTCCTTACAGATGAAGAAGTAGCAACAATCTTTCAATAGGCAGGTTGGTTAAAGTTTCTAAGGAAATTTCCCAAATATAATGATGAACTGGTAAGAAAATTTGTTATCAATTTAGAACAATCAAGGACAAAAATTAGAAAGGTTATTATTCCTTTTTCTGTGAATGTAATAAGTGAAATGTCTAGAATACCAATAGTGCATGTCCCAAACCCTGTCAAGGGGACATTAAAAGACCTGGCTAAAACCCTATTGAAAGAAGGGGAAGCTGAACCCCAGTATATTGATAATCATTAAAGGAGTCAAAAGGGCCAGCCTGCCCAAACCCTTTGACAGAGTAGCATTTTGGATAGTTAATCATTTAACTTGTGATGGACAATTTGGGATAGTAGGAAAAGAAGTCCTAAAAATCCTTATACACCTTAGATATGGAGCCAAAAAACTAGAATATATAGTAAACCTTCCAGGGTTTCTTTTTGACTCCATCCATACAATGGCCTAGATGTATTCTTGGGGTGTAGGAATAATCAAACATCATGGGTTAGTGCATTTGGTATGCCAACACCATTTCCTTTTAAAGAAAAATGGGGAAGCAATGTGGGACAAATTTCTTGGCAAATTTGGGTAAAACCCTGGTATTTTTAGAAGAATAATTCATTCACTGAAAGTTGGTAAGGATAACATGTGGCCTTCCACATGAAATAAAAGATGAAGCTAATTTCTCAGCTGCCTACTCCTTAGCCAATACAGAACAAAAAAACCTTCTTTGTGAATTTTACCTCTACAATTTTATGCTAGAAAGAAATATAGGTTTTATGACCAATTTATATGTAAGAGAAATGTAGCTTAACGCATTTGTCTCTGTTCTTCAAAATCATATTTCATGGCAAGAAAGGGAGTTAGAGGATTGGTCAAAGTCTAGTTCATTCGGTCTCTATATGAGAAATCATTATGGTAACCCACTCGCCTTTGCTACACATTTCCAATCCCATGCAGTTAATGACAAATTTAAGGGACCTTATCTTTTCAATTTACATCAAAGTATGGATGTCTTCACCTCTCATGAGAAGGCAAATTTTGATAATATCTATGATGCATGTTTAAAAATATGGGAAGTTCTTCTGGTGGCATTGAAAAGAAGGGAAGTAATATCCCCTTCAAATTTGATCTGGATTCTAGAAAGGGCAAAAGATTTATGCACAATAATTCCTCAAATCAATGAAACTCCCTGATGTATATGGATAGGAATGCAGACAAGGCCACCTCTACTTCTCACTCCCATATCTCCTTGGAAAAATAGAGAACTTGAAAATCCCACTCAATTTGTGGATTGGAAAAGAAAAGTAGAAGCAGGAGCTGGGTATAATACCTCTGGATCAAAGCATTGGGATATTCAGTTCTAGCCATTTAATCTGAGCAATCAAATGGAATGTAGGATATACAATCCCAAATTTGAAGAGTGAATTTTGTAAAGGGACTTACAAACAAGTAAGTATGGGGGAAAATGATGAGGCTAGGATATGCCCGATAAATGTATAATAAATGACCTCATCTTACTCTTTCTTTTTATTAAGTTTGATTGCATTTTTAACTTTTATTTTGATCTGAGATGAGTTAGGATGTAATTATCCATATTTTGTTGATTATGATTCTAACATTTAAAAAACCCTATAATTCCTAACAAGTGTGTTGGAAAATTCAAGTTTTGTAATAAAAAAGGTCATCATCAGGCTAAAAAACAAATATGAAGTGAATTGCATGTTTTTGGAAGCATTGGAATCAATTCAGCTTAGTTTTGGAACTCCACCATACTATTTCAAGTTGTCACATTTTTAGACTTAGCTCTAGAACTCTATATTTAGCCCCAAAATTATCTGAATTAGCTTTGGTACTCCTGCAGATAAGCTCTAGAACTTTCACGGCTAGATATAGAACTGATAAAGATCTATTCCAAAATGACCAACAATTTGTTAGGTCAATGATCCCATTAAATCAAGAATAGATTCTTGATTTATGTATTTGCAGATCCAAGACATTGATCACACAGCTAGACATCTAACCATATCTTGATTCAACATCTATTCTGGGTACGATTCAGTTCCATCGTATCTATGAAACAATTACAACCATCAAAGCATCTATATATACAAACTTGGGAATTTAGTAAGAGAGAGAAGAAGATCATTGAAGAATAGAGAGAAAAAGGATATATTAGTACATTTTGTAATATAGAATATTTTATCAATGAAATAGCCATTTATGTTTTGAAAGTAAATTAAATTGTTCAATCCCGTTTCTAGGTGGAGCAAGGGCCCACTCCTCCAAAGAACTAGGATCTTCATTTTTGGTCGGTATTTATATTTTATTCAAGCAAATAGGTAACTCTGTTAAATTTATAAATGCTTCTAACTCCTAAAAGTTAAAATTTGTTGTAAATCTATTCCTGCAGGCAATTTAGATTAAATTCTTATTTCTTTGCAATCATTTTCTAGCAATCTATTTTATTCTATAAAAGTGTGTTTATTTCTAGCATTCTATTTCATTCTACAAACATGTGTTTACTTCCAGCAAATGCATTTCTACAAATGTGTATTTACTTCTAGCAAATTCATTTTTGCAAATGTGTGTTTACTTTCAATAATTTTCATCATTTGATTTCAATAAGGTTTTGACCAAGAAGTCCTTAAGACATTAAAAATCCCCCAAAAACAAAAAAAGAAAAAATACAAATACCTATAATCAATTTCTAAATTGCTACGATTCCTCTTGTTGCATATAGCTTTAGACACAGGCCTAGTTAAATATGACATCAACAAAAAGTTGATTAAATGTAGGGAATAACGACACCCAACATCCCTCATTTTTGTTTTCATCTATTATTAATTTATTCCCATTTCCTGGGAGAACTATATTTGACCTAAATTTTTTGTTGGATATTACATCCATAGAACTATGTAGGTAGCATCGACTTACCTAGTGCATATGAAGACAACTCAACCATCCCTTCCTTTTATTCTATTCCCCCAGTCATGTTTGGTTGCTAAGTTTTCACCTATTTTCTAGGGGTAATGTTTATCACATAGATTTATGCTATGTTATTTATACTAACATTTAGACTAACTATTATCTATTTCTTTATTTGTTTCTTTGCTTGTTTGTTTATTATTTGTGTGCCTGTTTGTTTGGTTTCATTACTATTACCTTGATTCAGTCTATGTGTGTTCATTGGGTGATTCTTTACACATTTATACTTGAATCCATCTAAATTTATCTATCTACATTACCATCATGGTTTTTATCATTGGTGCATTATTTTCCCTTAAATGTTAGATTTTAGGAGTCAGTCCTTAAGCATCTTTCAGCCTAGTCCTCATGTTGTTCTATCATGATGATTACCATCAAGTGCTACAACAAAAAATAGCTTCAGGAATTCTGCTCAGCAATGAAGACATAAACATCTCCTCGGCACCAACATCCCAATCCAATGCCAATCATATCCCAAATAAAGTAATTAAATAATGAAATAATTTCAAGTTTTATTAGTACAAATGAACATCTCCTTACTAACAAGTTATCCCAATTCATATTTATCCTCTGTATTAAGTTACCCACATCATATTTTCAACCATCATCTAATTAATCATGTTTTTCATAATTAGGGAACAATGATTATAACCACTTATGGGCAAATCCTTATACACTATCCCGCCTACATTTCTCAATGATTATAATCACCTTTGGGAAAACCATTGTGTTATCACCGATTTACTTTATTTTTTCCCAAATAGGGAAACATTTTTACCTTGTTTATCTATCCTAATTGGGACAACTCCAACTTCTCAATGATTATAACCACCTTTGAGAAAATCATTGTGTTATCATACGACGTTGCCACTATCAAGGTACAATGCTTATAACTGTCTTTGGGAAAACCATTGTACACTATCCTATCTATATTATCAATTATTTTGATTACTTTTTAAAACTAATTGTATTATCACCCCATCATATTTATATATTTGGTCCCCTCATTTCACTTATTTCTTTTGAGGGATCTTTTTTTGACCTACTTGTGCTAACCGTTCCCTCGAGCGGGCATCATATCGTTCATCTATTGTCATTAAAGTTGTAAGCATACAAGACCTTTTCATTATTTGAGAAGATTTTATTGTGTTTATATCTTGAAATGTCTTCCCAAATAGGGGCAAACTGTAGACAACTAAAAGTGGCCACCAATGACCTTCAACTAGGCTTTTGACCAGTTTCTATCAAAATGCACAATTTGGCCTAAAAATACTAAAACACATTAAAAGATTAAAACTGTCATATTAAAGTAAAGATTTTGGCTAGCATATCACTAAATGGGATAATTCATTTTATGAAGCACCTAACTCTGATAAGATCATTTTGAGTCAAAATGACATTTTCACACTTGGGTGCTCTAGATTTCTCTTTTCTACCAAATTTATTACACAAGATACGTGCCTTTATTATTTTGTGTTGGCAACATCTTAAATGGGATAATAGATCCAACACATCTAACATCACATCCTAATTCTAATCTTATCAAATTTTGAGCTAATAATATGACATTCTAGCCAATTTGATTAATTTGTGCACCAATTGCCAATATTTGCACCAAAAGTGATAAATCATATTTAAATCTTATTGATCTAAACATGATCCTAATTAAGAATTCCATGTAACTTGTTGAATATTTATTTTTAAAAATTGATATTGAATATTTGCATCATCAAATGTCATCATTTCTTGAAAAGACATCCCTAAGCCATAAATGCAAAAATATCTCATCAAGCCCTCCCATGCCTCATTAAGACCTTCCATGCCTCTTTAATGCATCTCTATCCCAAATATTTATGAGGGAATTTATTAATTTTTTTCTAAAAAATTAAGTGGATTCTTAGCCACACATCTTCATCTTGAGATGGACGGTTTAGGTTCATTCTAGTCATTTTGAAAAATTTATAAATAGGAGGCTTTTCCCATTGAATTATAAGCTCTTTTAAGCCAAAGTTACCATGCCCAAATAACTTAAAACCATATCTTGATATAGGGTTATTATGCCTAAATATTTATCTAAATCCATCACAAGCCAAAGGTGCCAAGAGGAGATGAAGGTAGCCACACTTTATTGATGAATATCTCTTGAAGCACACGCTGAGTAAGCCAAAGAAAGAGCCTTTTAGAGAAATCAAGGATTTAGTAAGAAATTGGTGTTTTGTGTTCATATTTATCATTTCTTTCCATTTGTATTTATGTTTTCAAATGGTTTTTCCTCACTAAGCACCCCCTAGTGACTAGGCCAAGAGATGTTATGTTAGTTATTATGTTTCTTTCATTTTGATTTCATTTTGGAACTAACACGATACTAACCATCCTCTCTTGAGTCAAATTCCTAGTCTAAAAGAGATAGTTTGGATTCCACTAATTGGGTAGTTTTGTATTAGTAAAGTTTCATCAAGTAGGCCAATTGGGCCAAATTAATTATGATATGCACCTGATGACAACATTGGTCAAGAGGTGGAATGTCAATATTTATACCTTTTGGCTCCCAATAGGGGAGATGACTATCAATTTTGAGGGATGTATATCAGATCCTACAATTTATTATTATAGAGGAGAGGGTACAGGTATTGGGGGACCCAAGTATGGGGTATATTCAGAGATTCCATGTATATTCTATATACCAATGATGATATGAGGTGAAGCCATCTAACACAATCTATCTAAATGATATAGTGAGGTTTGATATTTCATGATTATGGAAATTACTTTACTACTTGATAGATTATTTCATTATTGTAGATTATGGTGGGGTGATTATATCTTATTGCTCATATCATTTTGTATAGAGTATTGATAATAGAGGTGTTTGATATTCTTAGGTGCACACCATGGTATCCCATTTGTATTGATATTTCTATAGATTTTTCTTGGAGACTCATGGTGATGGATTGGGAAAGACCATACTTCTTCATGTGTGGGTATATCAACATATTCCAATTGTGTGACTAGCCAGTGGACCCCTTGTTAGATGGTCTCACCCATAAATGTTTTCAGCTTTGTTGGTATTACCATGATACAGAGGTTACATAATTATGGAGTATCAAATGATACTTGATTGATTGACCTTGACACAAATTTTATGGCATCCATATAGGAACTTTATTAGTTAGACCAATGATGGATAGGTTACAGAGGGTACACATTAGTATGCAGTTGGTGGACTTATTTTTAGGTGTGTATGAGAGGTTTTAGTTTGATCTTGTGTCATAGTAGTTTAAGATCTATCAAGAAGTTCCATCAGATCTATATTTATCACACCTCATAGGGAGGGTTTTTCACAAACTAAATGAGAGGGATGTTCCCACTATTGCATATGTAACATCACTCCTAGCTATGGAGATAAATTTTATTATATCATTGTTAGTTGGTGATGCTATTGGTTATTCAAATTCCTATAGTGGTGGTCTGGGCCTCAGTGTCCATTATTATTTCTTGTTGTGATTATTATCCTTGGTGTGGTACCTATAACATAGGTAAATTATGGTGGACTAAGGAGAGGTGTCAGTGCTCATGTATCCCCATAACCTTTACATGATGTGGCCATCATAGTAGTGCATAAGTATACTATTTCATTTTATTTACTCTTTACATATTTGGTAGGTTTCATTGATAAATATATCTAATTTGTTACTTGGTTATTTAATTATTGTAAATAACAAATAGTGATCCATAATGGTTGACCTTGTCATGTACACTCTAATGCATAATGTGACTATGGATATTTCTGGTGATGGGGGTGTTGTGATGGTTTTTTATATTTCTAGTTCCCATGTACCCTTATTTTATCTCATGTCCATGATTATGGCAAAATATCATGTAGTGAAAACCAATCATAATGAGATACATGAAGAGATGGATGGGTGAGGTGCCCCTAAGAGGATCTCTACTGAGGTTATTTAGGTTTTGATTGATCTATATGATGACTTAAAATGGGATAATGATTAGAATTTGCATCACCTAGGAATTTTGGAGGAAATATTACTAGAGTGGTCTCATTATCTTAGTCGTAGATAAGATGGTGGAGGTTTGACATCGAGAGGTGTGATGCATATGGATTTGGATATTAATGATTCATATAATATGATGGATATTATCCCTACATTTTATTGAATTGTTGTATAAAAATTTGATTACTCCGATATATATGATGGGACTGTTCTTTACATTTGATCAATTGTTCATGACTTTATTATCTTGTTTCAAGTGTTTTAATTTAACTTTTTATGTTATATGTTGAAAATGGTGTATATTTAATGAATAATTTATTTTTATTCATTTAATTTCAACTAAGACAATAACTACATACCGTGGAATCTAGTTAGAAATAAAAATTATTGACTATAATGATTATGCTACAACTGTAATTATGGTTTCTATTTTCACATAATGTTTTGTATATCCCCTAAAATGTTAATTATGTCTTGTTCATTTTTAGACTTACTATTTACTTTGGGTACCCATGTTTTCTATGTATAAAACATAAGTGTTGATGTATGATTAAATTATTTAAATTTGGATTTCTGCTTCCCCAATTTTCATCTCTAATGAGAGCTTGATCAACCAAAGGTTCCTTAGTAGGATTAATGTGGGAGAGATGAATAATTTTAGAGTGTGCACTAAAATAAAGAATTATTCCAATGGTTTTATTATGTAAAAGGATGAAATACCATTCATTCCTTGGTAGAAGCATCATGGGATGTCTCGGTCATCTTAGAATAACCCCTTGAAGAAGTGGGAGAAGGAAACCTTGTTGCCTCTGTCTTAAATATAATAAATAATTTTTCTATGAGTTATGTAATATTTTATCATCAATCATAAAAATTATTTTTATGATGCATATTAATACCATGATAAGTGGAAAATGGTTGTCCTTTGATCTTCTACAATCTGTGTGGTGGATGATAGTAATTTGGAAAAAGAGTAATCAAATTCTTATCCAATAATACATTCCATATTTCACATGGTCACTCTTTAGTGTGATATAACTAAAGCGGTTACCTCTTGGTATAAGTATGTGCTCTAATTGTAGGAGGTATGTTGTATTCTAACCATTTCCTTTATGTAAATACTCTACTATATGTTCCTTACTATGAATTATTGGTTTAGAAGAAGGTATTGGAGGTGACTTATAAAACTCTTTGGTTGGTGGTTTCCCATTTTAATAATAGTTAATGAAGTTTTTGATTGTTAGTGAAGATGAATTTATTTATGTGTTGTTGGTCATTAGCTCACATGCATACTTATGGATATCCATATATAAGTTATAAAATAAATTATAAGACTTATGCAATGCTCTTTATTTAAGTGGAGAAATAAGACCCCTACTGAATATGAATTGTACTTCTAAATATGAGGGTAAATATTTCAAATAATGTAATGCATCATTGAATATGATAACATAATCTTGAATAGGATCACCAACATATTACCTTAAGCATTGTAAATGTTGAAATGGTAACTTAGGCATTTTATGCTTAAAGGAAAATCATTAAAACATCTTCTAGATTATTGAAAGTTAGTAAAGAACCATTTGAAATACTATAGAACTAATCCCAAGATCATCTTATTAAAATTATATATAAGGATTTTAGAAATAGGCACACATATTTATCCCAATTAACAAAATAATGTACATGTTATGTCAAATGGGTGGAAGGGTCTCCTTGACCATCAAATACATGTAACATAGGCATGTAAAAATTGATTGGGTAAGGATACTCAAAAATATTTATTTTAAGAGCACAATATTCTAGAATCTTATCATGAATATTATCAAGACATGAAAAAATTTGTAAATTGAGAACTGAAACTTATTTTTCAAGGTCTTCTATAAAATTCATCATGGATATAATGTGGCTAGTAAGAATGGATGTACTTTGAGGATATGCACTTATGGGTTGTAATTTACCATCTATTTGAAACATAGGGATAATGGACTCATTACAACTATCATTGCATTCTGACTTGGCATCATTTCATGATTTATTCACATTTCATAGAAAAACATTCATATCACATGATGTATTTAAATAAGTAATTATATCATTTTAAGTGTCATAAATATTTATATTACTAATATGTATGAAATAATTGTATATGAGTTAAATTTACATATCATGCATAATTTTATGGTGCAAACCTTGACTATTTGAATCTTCATTACATGAAATAAATGTAAATTTAATTTTTTATTCACTATTCATCAAATAATAATAAGGAGAATGCATTGAATGGAAGTATTCCTCTTCATCACTATGACTATTGTAATCATTGTCATTCCAATCAAATTTATTCAATCATTTGATTTATTTTTGCATACATCATGTATAATACATTGACTAGTGCTATCATTTTTATGTTTCCTTCTATAAGGGGAGGGAGAGAAACATTTCTTGTATTTATATCATTGAAACCTAGAGAGAGATAATTACTTTCATTTTTTTAGTATTTGCATCAACTAAAAATTGAAAATAGTCTTCAATTTTTGTAACATTTTCAATGGTTGGTAAAGAAGGAAGACACTCAATATTTATAACATGTGCACCATTTAGTAAAGGAGATATGGAGTAAAAAAAATTACATTGATGCTATGAGAATATTTTATGCATGGAAGATATTTTTGAGCAAAATTTTGAAAGATATGTTTATTTTTATTTGCATGCATGTTAATTTTATAACATTATATGTGATGCAATGCATGCAAAAATGGTGAAGATAAATTTGGGATTTTCTTAAGAAATACATATTTAGATTGAAATTAATGAAATATAAGAGGTTTAGGAGAGCTAGGATCTTGACACTCACTTTCTAAAAATACATAATAACTATCATTCATAAGATAAATCAAAAGTGGTGCTATTAGTCTCTATATTATCATGAACATTTTCATTTACATAAATTGGATTATTGGTTCATTGATTAGCATAATTGCAAGTGGTTGATACAAAATAAGGTTTTTTTTCCATTTATTATTAGCCATGAGATCATCATAAGTGATGCATTGATCATCATGCATATCGAATATAAAACCCAAATGATTAGGTTATTTAGGTTTCTCACTATGGGTATTCATTTTGAGGGTTATAAAATCAAGCACACCCAAAATAAAGAGAATAAAGGCTATGAAAATAAGGAGAAGAAGCATTACCTATACTATGACCATGCAGCGTGTGTGTATTTTTCAATTAGACTCAGAGGTTGGATTCACCAGAATGTTTCATTTAATATGGTTTTTTACACAAATACACTATAAGAGTAAAAATTTACTGAAATAATGTAAAACTCATATTTAGGTAGCATACCAAAATATTATAAATAAATTAATTCAAGCATGTGAAATAAATATATAAATAATTATATTACTAAGAGTTAGGAAAAATTATATCTTGTTTTTCACTATATTTTGGATTATCTCTATTGACCTACTTCATCTTAGTCTTGAAATTTACCTCTATGCTTCATTATTTTAGGATTTTAATTTATTTTTTATTCTAGAAACTATCATTAGGTTTGGGACATTAGCTTTGAAACTTATATTCTTATTTAAAAAATTCTTGTACATAGCAAAAAATAACATAGTGCAATATTTCTAATAAATTTGATGATGATGTAATAATCTCCAAAAATATGCTCAGGCCTAGTTCTCTCTAATTTCTCTCTCTCTCTAATATATATTTAGCCCCTTTATAGTCATTATAAACCTTGATATATTTTTTTGAGTCATTGTGGCCTTAGTCTCTAAGTTTCCTAGTTTTGGATGAAACCATTGATTTTGGTGATGAAGCCACCCTTCATAATTATGAAAACTCCCCTTTGTGACATTATACTATGGCATTTTCATAAGCTATTGTGATAGAAACATAATTTAATAATATATTCTATAATTTTATATGGTGGTATCATTACTAAGAAGGGAATTTTTATCGCATTATGCGGCAATTTTATCTTTATCACCTATAAAGAGTCGTGGTTTTACCACAATGCACATGTTTTTCAATTTTTAAATCTGAAACTTGAGTTGTCACATGTTTTTCAATATTTATTCATGTTTATATCTTGTTTGCATTTTTTATTAGCCTCATGATCACTTAGATTATTCCTAATCTTGTTTCCATCAATCCTTTTCCTCCCCAAGTTTAACTCCCAATCAAACTTAGTTAAATTATCACTTACAACATCTTATCTACTTCTACAAGTATTTCAATTTTAGATGAATTTTAAATAAAATATTTTCATTGAGTATTGGTTTTTTCATTATCTACATAACCATATAATACCTTATCTTAGTTTTTTAACGCATTTTTCTCCACCTTTAGTCATCTTCATATCAAATCTACACTATTTTGGAGGAGAGAATTTACTAGATCAACAACACAGTCTTTGTTATTAGTGGATCAACAAGCCACAATAAAACTACACTCTTATCTAGGATTGTGTCCTTATTCTTATCCTTTTTTTTTACCATCATTTTTGATAGAGTTCCAATGGTCACATTGAGTGCATGAGCCATATTACTAAGGATGTTCTACACAACAATAATCTCTTACTGTTTATTTGTGATAACCATTGATTCAATTAGAGGATTTTATATTGTAATATTATTTTCATTTATTAGTTTAGAATAGTATTATTATTTTTTGATTAAATTAGCTTCATATGTAAAAATCACATAAAATAAAATGAAATAATCATTCTATTTTTCTTCTCTTACAAAAAACATAGTCTAGATGTTTTATTTTGAACTTACATGTTAGTCTTCCTTAAAAGAACATAAGTTCACACCTATAAAAGTGTATATCAATAAAACCATAATAGTAGGTACATACAACTATAGTAGTTAATTTTCAATTTTAGACAAGCTTTTACACAATCAATTCTCAAACATACACACAAAAACCTACATAGTCTAAATAATCAAAACCCAACATACTAGATCTAGAATTTTATTATGGCATAGTTAAATAACATTATTCAAATAAATGTTTTCAAAAGATCATAACATAATAAGGCTAAGCTCACTAAAGGTAAGGAAAAGACCCAAATGGACTTTGATAGCTTTGCAACCAATTTTAAGGATAAAGATAAGTTGGTTCAAAATGGGGAGGAATTTGAGTTATACAAGGTAATTAATCAATGGTTCATGAAGGACCACATTATGATTTAAGATGTGGTCAAAAATATGAACCATGATAGTGGTATTTTTTGTACTAAGGTTGAAGTGATGGAGATTAACATTGCAAATTAATAGGCTTATTGATAAAGTTGATAGTATTGAGAGACAAAATGAGAATCTTGAGGAGAATATCATTAATATTTTTGAATTTAGTTGTGTGGATATGAAAAATTATATGTAGGTTATGGAGGGTCTAAAGATTCTGGTCAAAAGGAAAAAGGAAGAAGAGGAAACTATTAGGCCATATAAGAAGATGAAGGGCTTGGCTATAGAAAAGGATTTTGATTCTCATATTCTTCAAAATATGGATACAACTATCAAGAAAATGATGAAGAATTAGGTTGAAGTGTTTGATTGCTAGAAGATTCCTAGGTGATAAGTCATTCTTTCTACTTTTTTGTTGTCATTGCATTGTTTCTTTATTGTTTTAGTTTTGTGTTATTTTTTGCTCATTATAACAAGGATTATTTTTATATCTGGTTTCTATGACCATGCTTGTATGTTCCTTATAAAAGGTAAGGTTCATATTTAAAACTAATATATACCAATAATAAAAAAACATTATATTTTCATTATTTAATCCATAGGTCATTTCATCTCATACATAGACATTTAAAGATTTCAAAACTAGTCTTAATCTTGTATATGTGAAGGATAATTTTTAAATACTTAGTGTGATTGCTAGGTTTTTAAGATTTTATTTTCCATATTAATGTTACAAAACACCAATTTATTAATATTATTTCATAATAAAATCCAATAAAAAAATAGATCACCTAGGTCACATTAGAAAAGTCATCTTGCAAGCTAAGAAAATCTAGGAAAAAGTAGCACTTGCATATTTCCTTCATAATTTCAGTTTTAAGTTTGCATGCATTCAAAACATTAAAAATTAAAAAAAAAACATTATCCTTTCATTTAATTTCATTATTCATTTATTTATTTATTTCAAAAAGTATATTATTTCATTTCATTTTTTAAACATTTTCAAAACAATCCTAAACATCCAGAAAACTCTCGTTAAAATGAGAACAATCACTAAACATTAATAAAACATTCAAAACAACAAGGACAACATTGAAAAAACATTATCGGGATAGATCATACACTTCATTTCAAATAATTAACTTTTATTTTCTATTTAATGACACTTACAAAGTGTCCTTACCTTATTAGAGCATAAATTTTCCCTATGGTTAAATCTCTTTTTCCTTGAAGCAACCTACATAGTGACATTAACACATAGCTCAGATTAGAAATATTTCATTACACCCCGATTCCATATCTTATTTTTAACTCTCTTAACACTATTGATGATAAATAATTTATTTAAGATCCTCCCATATTCAGTCCCCCTCATTTATAAGGTCACTAATACAACATCATCCAAGATTAGCCGACCAACTTTCCTTTTATTTCCTCCTTAGGACTAACCTCATCACATTTTCATTAAATTTATGTATGATATTTACCATGAATATCCAACCTGACATGATTTATTAAATCCATTGAGTCATCTAAACTAATGATACCCACTTCATTGCTCCTAACATTGATTAGTAACTTTGTTATCTTGTCATCACAAACACATAGGGATCTTGGAGTTCTAATTCTTCCTAATTACATGACTTTAATGAATGTCATGACATGGAAGATCTATTATAGTACCATCATAGTAATCCCTTACCACCCATCATACAAAATCCAAATTCCTTAACTTAATCATCACAATCCATGTATTCACCCATCCATATATCCATTACATTGATTATCTCAGCTAGACCTCGATAAGTTGAGTATAAAAATTAACATGTTTATTTCCATGTATACATAAAATATTGAAACTAGTGTGAAAGGCTTATCCTATTATGTTTCCCTTTTATTTTATTCTTTATCTTTTCTTTTCCATCTCTCTCCCTCCTTCCATTTATTATACTGATATTTTTATACCCCTGAATATGTTTGGATAGGATTTGGGAGGATATCTTAGCCTAGAAGGCTAGAAGATAAGTTAAAAAGTACCTAGCTAAGCTTATTTGGTTACTAGGAACAATAAAACTTCAAATAAAATAATATAATATAAATTTCAAAATTATCCCAACCCTAACTCACAAATTAGGTCTAGGATACCAATCCATGAAGTGTAGGAATTATTAGCGATCACCAAAAACCATCCTAATTCTAACAACATGATTTTTACTGGTGGGAGTGCAACCACTGCTCACATGTAAACTATGCCCTCAATTAATTTCCAAAACCTTGATATGGAAAGATTTTCTAGATATGATCAATATGTTGGGATAGTCTATTATTTGGAGGATGAAATGAATAGAATAAAAAAAGGGTGTACCCCTATAACAACCAAAACACCTCCAACCTAGCAGAACAAAATCTAACAAATCCTAAATTTTATACCATAAATAAATTCACTCATAGTTAGATAAATTTTCCTACTATCTTTCATAAAGGAGGTGCCTAAATCCAATACCACTTCTACTTAGAATGAATTCATCTCTCCCTTGGTGGGCCACATTCATGATTTAGAGAGAAACCAACTCTCTCTAAATCAACGAATCAACTCTAACCCTCCTAACCAATTTATTTTATCCAGTATACCCATCACAAAAACATCTTACTAATCACCACAACATCAACCTTACACACTTATGACACAAAAAAATAACCTACATGCTTCCTCATAACTATATTTCTAACCAACACCTAAGAGATATTCTTCTTCATGGAGTCCCTAACACAAATGCTTCCAACATCCCTCTAGCCTATCAGCCTCCAAAACAAGTTTGAATTATCAGTGTGTTTACTTATAATCTTACCAAAAATGTAGTGAATAATAATCCAATACCTTAAATTAATCCAATTTATGTGCCACCCATGTATACACATCCTTTATAAGCACCTATTATATTCTTTTTCTAACATTCTTCCTCCTTACTATTACATTTTATCCATGTCTACTTATCTAGACAATTATTTTATGGCCTATTATACACCACCTTACCAAGCACCCTCTTTTCCTCATAGTGGTTATGAAAACAACCCCTATTCAAACCCATCCATTCAATCTTATTCTACCATGCCTTTAACGTACTTTGGTGCTATGGGAACTTACATTGACTATCTCAAAGAGCCCCTTGATTAGAATATATGAGGAGTTATTATATCACATCCCCTACTTGAAATTATTAAATTTAAAAGGGAAGGAGATCCTAATGCACATGTTAAAGAATATATATAAATTTTGTTAGGGAAATATTGCTTTTAGATGGGGTTTTTATGAAAATATTTCCCAAAATACTAGAAATAATTTCCCTTGACTGGTACTATCACCTCCATAAGGATTATATCCTTTCCTTGAGACAAATCATGGAAAAATTTGTTAAAGACTTTTCCATGAGAAAGTTAATTAATACTGGCATTAAAAAATTCCTACACATTAAACAATAAATAATGAATCCCTTAGCCATTTCATTACGAGATGGTGGAAAGTTATATATTCATCTGCCAATCCAAACATAGATCAAAGAGAACTATTCCATCACTTTCTTCATTCCCCTAACAAGGAAATGAGACAAAATTTTCAAAATTTACCTTATTAGTCATACAAGGAAGCATTTGAGATCACTTTGAGAATCTATCAAGTGGCTGTTAATAGTGTTCAATAAACCTATGGAACTAATGGACATATATTTACCCCTAACCAAAATATTGGGGTTTTTTAAAATAAAAAATAAAATAATTCTAACAATAAAGGTCTTAAGGTTCTCAATATAAATTAGAATGTCACTATTGATGGTGTGACCAATCAAAATAAGAAACCAAACCTAGTAAACAACAACCAACCACAACCCATGAATAACAATAAGACAAATAACATTTTGGGAATGACGAACCAAAATACTCTACCTTCAATCTATGAAGTTGATTTAAATTAGTTTCCACCACATAACATGTAATTTGAAAATCCTAATCAAAACCAAATCTAATAAGTTGACCATTCCTACAATTCCAAAACCAACACTTTTATCTAGGGAACAATAAAACAAATATTTTGTCATCAAGGATAAAATTAGATACCTAAGTAATATGATCCCACCTTTTATTGAATTTTTCATAGAATAATCACACATGATATTCATGCTTTCTGGGAGTATAATAAATTTATTTAGAGAATCCATGAAGACCAAATGAAAAAGTTTGTTGACGATTTCATATGGAATGCAAATGTAAACCCTCAGGCTCTCAAAAATGACCATGTGACACCCCAAAATAAAAACCTAAAAATTTATCAAAACACTTTCCCCAATAACCAAATGTGAATTACCTAAAACCAATCACAAGGTAACCCATATAACCAACCTATCAAAAAAAACCAATCTCCCTTAGCTTGTAATCATGATGTTAATGATTTTACATCTAGATTAGCTAACCTTAATGTGGCTCCCCAATTGGGGCCTTAAGGGAAAGCTAGGATTATAGGGGTTAAGGAATTATAAATAAAGGAATAAGTGAATATTATTACTCACAAAAGGGAGTATCAACCTAAAAATACTCATCTTTCAACTGATTTATAAGATAATTATGTTCCTATACCAGTTGGAAATTATGAATTTATTTCTGACCTTAAGAAGACATTTTCCCATAATCTCATCCCGCAACCTACTATAGAATTCACCTACCCATCATTCAACATTGCTCAATACCCTATGGTTTGGCCATGTATATAGTGTTACTCCTCCACCTTAGGCCCAAATCAATCGCGTTGATCTAGATATGTTTCCACTAGGGAAATATTCAAGGGATGGTGATTATTTCTTTGATCTTAAAAGATTTCTTCCTAATTTTGAAATGGATATAAGGGGAGATATATAATTATATATGCAACTATAGATTTAAAATAACTATGTAAAAATAAGAATTAGAAAAAATGGGTGACAATCAACACATTACCCTTTTTGTTTCTCTAATATCTTGGTTATAGATAAATTAGTTGTTTAAAAACCCAAAACACTCTCTAAGGATATATCAGTCTCAAATCCAATTCAATAATAACCATTGTGACTCTTATCACCCTAGGTCCTAAGACCATGTTTATTTAATTCTATGTAAATGAAAACTATACTAATTATAACATGATATTGGGTAGGACTTGGATTCATAGGATGAAGGTGATCCCTTCTACCTTCTTCTAGTAGATTTGGTTCCTCTATTTGGGAAAAGTCTTTATATCCCAAGAGGATTATAAACCTTTTGACACCCTTAAAATAATCATGCATAAAAAATTAGGGTTACACATATATTATCACTTACCCATCAATAATGTAACAAAACCCCCACATTTTGTTGAGGTCAAAAAACCCATAAATCCTAAAGTGGTTATCTTGAAAAGGGGAGAAGAACTTACTAAAGCTCTTTTGAAGAATAAACCTGAATAAAAATAAGTTTTAATAATAGAAAATTCAAGTGGTAAATATATTGAAATTATTTTAGTCACCTCAACTATGTATATGACTAAAATCATTAATATCCTACAGAAGGATACATAACTTTTGCTTCCATTCGATCGACGAGGAGAAGGAACCTAAATTCTATCTTAATCTCAAGATCAAGAAACTATCACTAGCCATGATGATGATTCTTCCTATGTGCATGGTCAATGGGCCCTTAAATATGATGTGGAGAATGTTATCTTGGTGTAGGGGTAGGAGTCATATAATTTCCCCATAAGAAATAATTATGCCATTGGATTTAAACTTGACTTTGAGTGTATAAACAATGGGGTTGGGTATGAAGCCTTATTGCTCATTACTAAATGGTTGGGTGTCCAAAACCTAAAAATCTAAGGTGACTAATAGTTAGTGACTAAAAAAGTATTAAATATTTATTAGACTAAGAATAAACATATTTAAATCTATAAAAATTTTATGTGTAAAGTTGCTATGGATTTTGACTCCATTTCCATATAAGTTGTTCTTAGAGAAAGTAACTAACTCACTAAATTTATGGTTGATTCCTCCTTATGTTTTGGTCCTCATCTAGTGATACCCACATTAGATTTCATAATATCCATTAGGATAAAACCCCTCATGCATAAGGTGTCTAATGATAAAAATCTCACTCACATTGGTAAAGATAATATCCCATTGGTGTTTGACTTAGCTGAAAATGATGGGAAAATTCTAGAATTCTTATGGGTTTATGATAACCTCCCATATTTCCATCATAAGAGACTCTTACTTGTTATCCTACATCTTACCTTAGATATGAATATTAAGATTCTTATTAAAATATTAAGGATTCTCTACCTTCTAATGAGGAACTTGATGTCTTAAACATAGAAGGAAAATATTCTTAGATTCCTCATACCCCCATTTAATTTGAAGAAGGTATTCCTCCCTCATTAAGGATACCATTGATATTAACATAGGGAATAAATAAATCTTGATAATACTAGAACTTGGGTATTGAATCTCACCACATGAATATCACAAGTAGTTACTTATTTACCTTTCCAAAGCTTTTGAATTTTCCTACATAGATATGGTAGGTATGAAACATGAAGTAGTCATTCATAATCTGATCACAATGCCTGATACAAAACCCATAAAATAAAATATCAAGCTAAACAAGCCAAAACTTACATTACTGGTGAAATAAGAGGTTATGAATATTCTAAAATTAGGGTTCATAAAACCCATGAATTATCCTAAGTGGATGTCTAACATCATTCTCATTTTCAAAAATAACATTAAAATTAGAATATGAATCAATTTTCCTGATATTAACAAAGCATGTCTAAAAGATGATTTCACTCTCCCTTACATTGATGTTATTATCGATATTAAAATAGGCTATGATTTTTTGTCACATATGGATGGATTATCTATATATAACTAGATTAGAATCTAAAATAAATATTAAAGGAAAACATAATTTACTACACATGTGGGAATTTCTACTATGTATTAATGCCTATCAACCTTTAAAATGTTGGGGTAACATATATGAGAGCCATGGCCCATATTTTCAATGATCTCATCCATAAGATAATGGAGGTTTATGTAGATGTTCTTATAGGAAAATCAAAAAGAAGAATTAAAAATTTATAGGTATTTTGAACCATTCTCACACATTTAATCAAATATTTTATCACTGTCAATCCTATTAAATGTGTGTTTGGAGTCACAAGAGAAAAAATCCTCAATTGTATCATTTTTCAACATGAAATTTATATTGACCAAAAAAATATTCACATAATATTAGATATGATCCCTTACTAATGAGTCAATAATTAGGTCATTCTTAGGGAAGTTAGGGTCCATTCTATAGTTTATAACGACCTTATGTAATTCATTCGATCAAAAATCTACTTAAATAGGAAAGTGGCTTGATTTGGATGAGTGATTGTCAGGATGTATTTGAAGTAGTAAATAAGTTTCTTATGTTTCTTATAACACTTGTGGTACCCAAACTTGATAAGTCCCTCATACTTTACATTAGGTAAACTGAGGTGTTTCACACCTACATGTCATCCAAATATGATGATGATGACAAAGAGCATGCCATCTATTTCATTAGTCATAATCTTGTCAAATATGATACATGTTATACTTAAGTAGAGAAATATTATTTAGGCATCATGTTTGCAACCAAGCAATTGTGATATTACACTCTTGACCAATAAATAAGGGTTATAGTAAGATACTAGGCCTTAAGAACATTTATAACCCAACCAACCTTTTCACAAAATATTAATCATTTTATCATGCTTTTGAGTGAATTCAAACTCATGTATACTAATGAAAAGTATTATAAGGGACAAATAATAGATACTTGGTTGGTGGATTCCACATATAAGTTAGATACCTCATTGATATTGAATTTTATAATAAACTAATTTACTATATAGAGAAACCTAATTTCTTTATCTCCATGGTATATTGATATCATCAATTATTTAGTTGACAATACTTATCCTGAAGGTGGTAACACATAATAAAGGCATCATCTTCATATCATAGCTTCTAAGTATGTTATTATAGATGATTTTATCTATAATAAAGTATTTGATTGAATTTTATTGAGGTGTGTTGACCAAGAGGAGTTGAAAAGTTTCATTTTTCATTGCCATAGTGGCATTTATGGTGAAACATTAGTGGCCATGCAACTTCCCATAAGATCCAAAAGATGCAATACTTATGGTAAAATATTGAACATGATGTCATTAATTACATAAAAAAATGTGAGAAATTTCAACACTTCTCCCATGATATCCACATCCCTACTAGATAATTTCAACCCATCGTTACTCCATGGCCCTTTTTCACTTAGGGTCTATATTTGATTAGAAATCATTCTCCTAATTCCTGATATAGACATCATTTCATCATCACAACCAATAAGTATTTCACTAAGTGGGAAGAAGTTATTTCTCTAACAACTATTACATGATTGGTCATCACTAAATTTATTTTAAATTGAATTATTTATTAGTTCAGATTTCCATAAGTCACAGTAAAAAATAATGGGTCTCCTTTCATTAACCCTAAGGTCCATGAAGTGTGTAATAAATTTGATATATCTCATCACACAAAATCCATATATTATCTAGTCAACAACTAATATAATGCCATGAATAGAAATCTAAAGTCAATCCTAGTCAAAATAGTCAAGTACAACAAAATATCTTGACATATTAATCTCTCTACCCTTCATTATGGGCTTATCAAAAAATTATTTATATTCCCATGGGGGAGATATTATATTACCTTGTCTTTAGAGTTGAGGCTATCTTTCCCATTGAATTTGAAATACCTAGCCTATGCATTTCTCTTTAAGCTATTTTTGATGATGAAGAGTATATAAATGAACAATTAGAGTAGTTGGATACCTTAATTGAACATCAATTCATGATTGCATACAATCATGTTGTTTACATAGACAATTTATGTTAGTAGTACAAAATAAATGTTTATGAGTGCCCTATACAATTAAGATGACTTGTCTTGAGAATCGATAGAAAATTAGATAAAAACAAGGGAAAAAGTTGAAAATTTAGACCCAATTAGCTATGTCGCTATTTAGTGACCGAAGATTTTAATAATGGAGAATATTGGTTATGTAATCTAGAGGGAAAGGCGTTAAGTGAATCTATGAATTATTTGCACCTTAAACTCATTTAAATTTATTCATATTCATTTCATATTTACATCTTTGCATTACATTTTCCATTGTTTATATGTTGTATTGAATATCAGATGCCATTTTGGTGATTATTTAGATGTTAGTTTGCATAACACAAACTTTAAATATATATATTACCATCTCATTTAATTTTATTATTACCATATAATCTTATATAAAATATCCTAAAATTCAACATCACATTATTTATTTTCTTAATTATTATGAGAAAAGTATATCAATTTTTCCTTACACCTTTTAAAGATTATAAAATCATAGCCTATAACCCATTTTACAAACTTATTCATGATAGAGTCTTCTCATACAATTTTCTCCAACTATAAAACATTAGCATGCTCAAAACTAGGTATACTTACTTGCCTATGTTTGTCCTTGGTAACAATCCCTTTCATCTTACCAATTTTATAGGGCCAATATTTCAGGATAAGGTCCTTAAACAATGTGTGTTGTAAATATAATAAGAGACACTCATGTAAAAATCAAAATCTTATGCAATTAAAAACAATATTCTACATCTCTCTCCCTTCACTCATTTTTGATGTTGAGTCTTTGAATCTTACTAGTTATATGGGGTTAACGTTGGGGAGAGATGTTCTTACTTTCCTACATATAGCCTTTTTTTATGAGCCCATGCATCTTTCTATTCTCATTAGACTGATTGTGGGGGGTCATAAAACCTAGAAAAAATAATGCAAAATAATAGTGTCCAAAAATAATAATTTATTCAATTTTTTTGTTAAGTGTCTATGCTAAAAAGGGTAACTTTATTCCATTTACTGATTCCTTCAGGGATAGTTGCCTCTAGATGAATCCAAAAAAGTTAATATTTTGAAAATTTAGCAAGAAGTTAAGTTTCCACATTTATTCATAAGGATTAGGTCACCTTCCTTTTCCATGTCAAAATTTGATGTATATTTTTCATTCTACCATCTCATGGATATCTAACTTTCCCCTTTCATTCCTTTACTACAAGTTTAAATTCATATGTTGTGTAAATTAAATAACTCAACCATCACCTATAAAATAACTGATAAAACATTTGTATTTTTATACATGGCCATAATATTCTATCATTTGCATAGATTTTATTTTCATATCTCAATTATATAAACATTTCCATGGTGTTATCATAAAAAAAGAGATACATGGTATATTATCACATGCCTAGTCATCTAAAGTGCATAAACTAAAAATCATACATGAAAATTAAACACATAATACATAAATGAAAGGTCACTAAAATAGAAAAAAATATCTCTATATATCATAATAATGTCAAATTTGTACATTTGAGTCTCTAGTAAAATCCATCTTCATAGTGGGCAAATGTGTCTTAAAATCTCAAAAATCAATCAAAATATAATAATAAAAATCAATAAACAATAAGTGGCCCTAATATCATGTCATACTCATATGAAAATGCTACGACATAGAGGAGTGCCATGGAATCTAGATCTTAGGTCACCTCATATTGGTCTATCTTGGGGTGGTTTTCTCTCCCCTTGTCTGCCAGCTCAAAGTATCTTGACCTCCCCTACCTACCAAAATCTCACTTAGATTATTCACCTAAGCCTTTAACACATTCTCTCTCACCTATAGTGTGGTTATCTACACAATGTGAATATCTATAACCAAGGATATATGATATGATGGCATCAAAACATATTTATGCCTATATATCCCAATTATAATTCTTGGGTCTATTGATAATTGATCCCTAGTTTGATTAGTGCCCACATGAAAAATATTGAGTAGGGTGTTCCTAATCATGGTCCTAAAACTAGTGAATGTCTTTCCAATAACAAAATAAATAAATATAAATTAGATCATATGTCATATAAAATAAATAAATAAACTAACTGAGTAATAACACTAAAAATGAAGAATGTGAAGAGATGGAATAATTTTTTTTACCTAGATCATCCTAATGCTAGTCTAGGTTAGAGTCGTCATAGTATCTCACCTCCTCCTCATCCTTAGGAATCTCTTCCTCCTCTCATAGATATGGTCCATAGTTAGCCACTATCTACTACTATTTCAAAGGATCCTACTATGGTGGTGGTGGTGGCTCCACTAACTAGTGCTATTATAGAGGAGTTTGTTGTGGTGGTGGTAGTGGATGTATGACTTATTGTTGCTATCCTAAAATTGATAGTGCCATTAAAATTCCCCAAAAAAATATAACCTATCTAGGATGATTTAGTACTAATCTTATCCCCTCATCCTACCGACCCTCATGATGGGAACTCTTAGTGTTAATGGATGTCATGTTGGTCTTCCAAGACTAGCCACCATGACCTCTTTGATGTTTTTGTATACCACTAGAGGCACATGAAGGTTACCTATGAAAGGCATAAAAAAATATTTTATAACCATATCAATAGGTTATCTCTCCACATGAATTCATATATCTTGAACCTATTATTATCTTGAAACCACTACAAGGTATATTCCCTCACCATCCCAATGACGTGCCATCACTTAGTAAGTAAAGGCTACTAGATCAACCATGATCAAAATCCCAATCACATAGAGAAAAGATCCTAACTATGTTATATATATCCATCATAAGGACATGATATCCCTAACATACCCAAAAATAATCACTCTTTGATATGGGACCATCTTCTTATACACTTAGCTCATGAGAAACCTAGGGTGGATGATCGGGAGAGCCCCCAGTCGCATGATCTTATAAAGGTCATTACATGTGCATACAAGGACATAATCATCCCATGATTAGCATAGATATCTCTCCTCAATCCATTGAATGATGGTTGACCAAACATAAAGCAACATGTTAGTCCCCTTATCTCCCACTAGTAGAGAGGTAAGGATATAAATAATAGCCTTTCGTAGGTTTAGGATATCAGATCCCTCACCCTCCAAAAGCCTAACCCAAAAATTTTCAACCAAATTTGTTGTGTGAGGGTTTTCAAAATGCTCTGCCTAGTTATCAACCTCAACTCTATCAGTCATATCTCATAGTGTCACTAGAGTGATATCTCATATATCGGATAGATGCCCACTAGAGTGATATTCCACTCTCTAGTAACCTATAAAAATTAGGTGTTTTGGTTTATATACCATTAGGGGAAAATGTCACACAATAACCTAATCAGTAGGGGAATAAACCCCATGTAAGTAATCTAAAAAATGTAAACCTTATCTATTATGGAAATATAATTAGTAGTTAGCAAATCCACAACCCATGATAACCACTCCTACTTTCTAGCTTAGATCTATTATATTTATCCCCATTCTATAGAGGACACCCTAAATCTTCCCCCAACCATTTTTGGCCTTAAAAATTGACTAAAAATGAGTTATTTTCCCCTTGAGATGAAATTATCACCTTTTACAGGTGGTAGTTATGAAACTACCATAAATGATTTCACTTTCATCTAAGGTGGTTTCATCACTACCACATGTGCAGTGGTTACAACACTATGTAATGATCAGGTAACCACCATATCAAAAGTGCAACCATAAATCTACAAAAATCAATAAATTTTCCTTCGTATGATGATTTTGATTGCTAAACACATGCACCTAGGATAAAACCCCCAAAAAATACTCCAAAAATAACCCAGATACATAACAATCTATCATTTTTCTAACCTACCTATCCCCCCAATCCCATAAATGTAATAAATTTAAAATTTCAATAGGGTTTTTAACCAAATTTTCAAATTTAGGGAGGGGGGCACAAAAGTAGTAAAAAATAACCTAGATCTTATCCTTTCCTTCTCTTTATGGTACATTCCCATCTCTTCTCCATGCTTTTTCAATCAACTACTTTCTATATTAATTCTGTTATCATGCATCCAAAGCTATTTTTTATAAAATGAATTGGCACAAATTATTTATATTTTTGGCAAGTTTTTGAATATATAAGTCTAATAACTAGCCATTATGTTGTTAAGAAAATCAATTTTAGCAACTTTTATTATAAACTAATGTTTTAATGCCTTATGATAAGTTTTTTACTCAACTAACATGTTTTATGTCCAAAACTAACACATATTTAACACTTTTCATTTCTTGTAACATGTTTGCCTCTCTTTTTGGTTTTGTATGTACACATTGCCCATCACCATATTCATTCCCCCTATGGGACAAATTAATATATTATACTCACCCCCACATACATAGTAAGTACTCTCATCAATGTTTTGATCAGTTAGTATGTTTTCTTATTATTTTTTTAAATTACACCTAATTTCCATCTTTTATTCACTAGTTACATGGAGTATTAGTTGGCTTGACATCACCATAAAGGTAAGGAAGGTAAATTTTATAACCCTCCTTTTCCATTTAATTCACCATTAATTGAGACCACACCCTTTTCAATTCATGACAAGGCATCATCTGGAGGGCAAAAGATGCATGCACCTAAAAATTACATGATGTAATATTTATGACACATCCAATGATGATGCGATGATATCTAAAAATATGATCATGCCCAATTATCTCTAAAAAAATTATATCCACTCTATATTTAACCCGTTTATAATCCTTTAAACCTTGAAAATTTGTTTTTTAGGTCATGTTGGCCTTAGTCTCTAAGCTACCGCATTTTAGGTGAAACCATCCTTTATGATGCATTATATACTGGTGGTTTCATAAAAATTTCATGACATAAATGTCATTTAAGCTCTAGTTACGTAATTTACTAGGGTGGTCTCATTATTAAAAAATGTATTTATCACTGTATGTAGCATTTTTGTTTCTATCACTTAGAAAAAGTAGTGATTTCACCACTGTGTACAAATCTTTCAATTTTAGCCTCTGAGACTTGAGTTCTCACAAGGTTTGTGTATTTGTCTTCACATTATATTTTTTTATTTTTATTCACCCTAATGATGGTCCAAATCCATCCTAATTTTTTTTACATTAATCCTTGTCCCTCCCAAGTTTAAATCTCAGTCAAGCCTAGTTAAACTATCCCTTGCAACCTCTTCTTCGCTTCTACAAGTATCTCAGCTTTAGATAAAATTTTGATCAAAATTGTGCATTGAAAATTGATGTTTTCAAGCTTTACATAACCTTAGCCCACCTTATCTCAATTTTATAAAATATTTTTCTATACATTTGGTTATGTTTATGTCAAATCTACACTATTTTGGAGGAGATAATTCACTAGATCAACAACACACTTTTTGTTATCAGTGGATTATCTAGCCATAGTATAGTTGTGCTCTTGTCTAAGTGTTTAACCCTAGATTTTAGATATGTGGGGTATCTAAGGTTAATACATATTTAAAAAATTATAATATAATGTTTATAAACTAATATATAGTAGGATAATTAATAAAAAACTTAGATAAACAATATTTAAAATTTATAAAAGTGAGATTTCTAAAAATAGTAAAGTACTTTTATTGAAAGATATTGTAATAAATAAGAAACAATGGCACTTAGCCAGTTTAATGTATGTAAGCATATATGAACTAGGAATAGTTGTAAATTATGTAGGATTAGTGTTCTGTATTAGTCATCATATTCTATAAATTGTACTTTTATGTCTGTATACACTACCATTAGATTTGGACACTACTATCGACCCTAGTATCTAATTATGATGTAGGTATACAATATGAAATAATGGTTGGATATAGATGTGACTAACTTTGATATTTTGGGTTTTATGTCTCCTTTATACTAATGTATTTTGATATGGGAGACAAGTTATCACTCTTCATTGATTGATCAAAGTCCCAACTCTTCACCCTTGGAATGTGTTTGCTAAAAAATGGGTTAGTGGGCTCACAATTTTGATTTTCCCTAAAGACCCCTCTATTGATGGGTGATGCATACATATATAATTCTCCAAGGAGAGCCTAAAACTTATGTATTTATCCCATATGTATGGGAAATTATGTACATAAGGGTGAAATACACTATATGAAAATACATGAAGTGATCTAGCTTGTAATTTGACAAATATCAATCATGGGCTACTCTTTGAACACTTTATACTTGTAGTATGACTAATCCTATGATTGATATGAAAATAGGAAGGAATAGGCTATAATAGAGTTATTTTACAATTGATTGATTTATATTTTATAGGCATTTTATTGGTATTTGATAGATGATAAATGATAAGGCTTAAACTTGTATTTATACCACACCTTCTGAAAATATCTCATTGTAGGGTTAAATAAGATAATTAGGTTGACCTATAGTTTCAATAATTTTATAATTTGGATGAATTTTGTTTACTAGACACAACATAAAAATTTGGACACTATTTTTTGAGAAGTGTTATCATTGATGTCAAGGTGATGGTGAGTGGTCTTTGAGGTATGAGCTTATGTGCTTGATGTGACAAGGAAGCCATGTGATAAAAGAGAATTTGAAGGTAACCTAATGTGTATTCTATTGATAGAGAATTTGAAGGAAAAAGAATGATTATTATATTGGTTATTATCAAGGTTGTTTCATTGGTATGAGAGTGATGTTTGATGAATGTTCTTGTTTGATAACACCATTGAGGTAAGCATGTTTGAGTATTAGTCCTTGAGTGCAAGGTGTCTTTAGAAGCCTAGTCATAACAAACATAATCATATCATGAACATGTGCATGGTGAGAATTAAGAGGTATGACATTATTTGAAAAGAATGTAAGTCATGTGTTCAAGGTGTAGAAGCATCAAATAGTGTTTCAAGATTAGTAATCAAGTTTCAAGAGCTTGAGAAGCCTAGTCATGACACTAGTCATGGAATGTAAAGGCCCAGTGAGAAGGTATGAACATGGTGGCTCAATTAAATGGATGAAAAGAGGCATATGAATATGTATGAGGTTTCTTGAGCATGTATGTAAATGATTAGAACATTCATAAGAGTATCAAGGTGAGATTATAAGGGTAGGACCTATAGATCAAGTTTATAACTAGACCATTTTTAGACTCTACCTAGCCTAATGAGGCATCATGATTTGTTGTCAAGGAATATGAAGGATGTATGGAAAATTTTAAGCATGAGAGAGGTTTTTTGAGTATGTTAGTGAAGTGGAGAGCACATGAAAAGATACCTGAAGGTTAGTTTCAAGGCCTCATGTGATTTGGAGGTCAAGGTCTAAGCAATTAAAGAGAGAAAGTATGGTCTAATTGGGTATGAGGTTATATTTACAAGGAAATTGTGGATAGGCTAGTGTTTTGATAGGTATGATATGTTTTTTCAAGTATGTTGATAGATTTTGAGGTCATGATTTTTAAGAAAAAATATGAAAAGTGGTTTTGAGGTCTCTCAAGTACACACAATGAAGGTATGCAAACCTAAAATGGACTTTCACGTGGTCATTGGAATGTGTAAGATCTACATGGGAACCTGAGATGTTAAGGAGAGATTGGTAAAGGTCCTAGATAAGATATCCATGCATTATTTTTGGAAATAAGGGGTAATCCTTTATGAACAATTGTTAACACTAAAAAGAGTGTTAACCCTCTCTAAAACCCTAACAATGATGGGAAAGATATTGTTAAAAATAGAAAAAAATGGTCTCAAATGAGTATAAAAACTAGTGGATAATGTATTCATCTCTCCCAAACACCTCTAAATGTGATTAAGTGGTCAAGTGTGTATGTAAACCCTACATGAAAGTGCTAGTTTCTTGGAGATTTATTGTAGTAGTCAGAATTGACCAAGTCAAAGTATGAAATCATTAGATGGATAAGGTTAAGACATTTATTTTATGTTCATGGTAGTTTTTAGATAGTTTATATCCCTTAATAGTGTTAAAATAGTCATCCAAGTTGGCCACTCACTAATAGGCCTAATGGTGGAAATAATGAGAAATCTAAGCAACAATGAGAAGAGGATTAAGGATATGTTATCATGAAATAGGGATGAAATAAATTACATGGATATTTTTTTTAGTAATTTTAAGACAAGATAATTTTTAGTATAAGTTTTTGAGGTTAGTGGTTATAATGAAAAATTTACTCACCAGATGACTTGTCTAGCTCAGGGAGGTCTGTGTACAATGATGTTATGATATTGGTCTACAAGACCAATATTATTATTTTAAAATATTAAAATTATATATAATAATGGTATAATTATCCAATATAATGATATAAATTCATCATTAGTCATTAATATTTTTACATAGGTGTTGAAGGTCTTAGTCATCTTGACTGTGCTTTGAGGTAAATTGATAGTTCTGGGTAAGCAAGTTACAGTGATGGGTTTGAGACTCTATGACACAAGTTAAAATATATAATTAAAATGGTGTTGTTTTTTTCTAAATTTAAATTATTTATAATTATTTTTTAAATCCTTAAATTTAGTGAAAGTGGTTTAAATGTTGAAGCCAAAATGGTTTGTCTAGTTCTGGTTTGACTGTGTATACTTAGGTCAAAATATTAGTCTGCAAGACCAATATTTTATATTATACCTTGTGAATTTTGTATTTTAAAATGGTATATATGTATGTAAAATGATATTTTTAAAGGATAATTAGTCATGAAAAGTGTTATTTCATGTGTTGAATATCAAATTGTTCATGACTAGGTTTTGGAATGTTTTTATAGTTCTGAATGGGTTATTTTCAGAGATGAGTTCAAGCCATTTTGCCTTAAGTTGTGAAGTATAAATAACATGGTGATGTTTCTTAGGTAATGGTTATTATATATATTATTTATTTCCATTGGTGTTTATATAAATTTTGTATATCCTCATTAGTTTAAGATAGACTTTCTGTAGGTTCACATGCCTAATTGTGAACAATATTAATAGTGTGGTTCAAGTGGTGGTTGGAGCTACAAGGTGTCATGGAAAAAAGATAATATTATTAGGGGTATATTTTAGTGGAATATTAAGTTTTAATATAATGTGTGGATTATTAAAGTGTTCCAAGGAGATCAAAGGGTAATGTGTGCTAATGAAGGCCTAATTAAATTAGGTCTCCTTAAGGCCCAAAAGAGGTTTTGGTCTTTCAAGTTGTGGATGACATAATATAATGATTGATTAATGTATGAAATGTGTTATAATAAATATTTAAAGGGTAATATAAGTGTGCAATTATTTATGTCTAACTAAGAGGGATATGAATAAAAGGCTTGTATAGATACAAGGCAATTTTAGGCCTAATGTGGGTGTAAGAGAGAACAGAGAGCAAACAAATGAAATAAAGCATTGGTAAGTAAAAGGAGGTCTTATATAAAATTTTAATATAATATATAAATTTTGATAAATATTTTATATAGGTTTTATGCATGAAAATCAAGGTCATATGACCTAATCAAGTCAAGAGGGCTAGTTGAGCCAAGAAGTTTAGAGGCATTTTTGAGAGGGATAGAAGTGTGTGAAGAACTGAAGAAGCTGATCATCATATATTTTATGAGAAAAAAGTTATTATTAATGTGATCAAATCAATCAGGTGGATTATTTGGCGCTGTGTCTCCTTGCAAGCTGGTGCTTGCTAAAGCCTAGCTGGGTTGGTGCTTCGCTAGTCAGGGTTAGTGCTCTATGTAAAGTAAGTGATTCACTAAATTTAATGTATGTATTATAAGACTATAGTATATTTTTAGATATAGGTGGGTTTTATTCCCATTAAGGGTGTATCAATCATAAATGAATCATGTCTATAAATCAATCCTAGCTTGGAGAAGATAGAGCATACCTACACTTTTGATTGGGAATACATTTGTTAAGCGGGAGCATGACCAATATGGGGATTTGATAGACCCAATTAGGGAATCACTTGTCATGATAAACCATGATAGGAAGGGTTATAATGCTTACAGTCTAACATAATCACCCAAAAACCCTAAAAGAGTCCTAAGTTTAATGTTCACTCTATTCTAATAATAAGAAAGTAGATCTAATCTAGTACACACCAAAGCTTGTGGCACAACATGAGGGGTTAGTAAAAAAATAAAAACATGAATAGGAAAATATAAATTAAGCTAATTATGAGTAAGACCCTAATACATGGAATATGAAGAGTAATATTATTCAAGCCAATACTTATGCTAGTCTTATCTACTAAAGGGAGGAAAACAAAGTTAGAATATACTTACCTAAATGTGAACCTATCAAGACTCAATCTCTCCCTTAGAAAAAGGGGATTCAAAATAGGTTTTTGTGGTTTATAAGGATAACTAAGAAAGGCTTAAACATCCAAGACTTATCCACAAGGCTAGATTATCCAAGTAGAAACCTTAAGCTAAGACTCCTCAAGTAGAATGGTAGAAGAGCATATTATAAATAAGTGTGAGTGAATAATAACTCTTGATTGAATATTAAAATAATTAATAAATGATATTGTATTTATAGGTGGATCTCACCCTAAATCCTTCTTAATATGTCAGCTATATGGGGTCAACCCAGTTGACCTTGTATTTTTTTAGGAGATAAATCACTAGATACCAAGCTAGGTCAGCCAAAGGGATAACAAAAATCCAAGTGAAAAATATCCTTTAATAGTACAAGGTTGATCCAGTCAACCTTATACAATAATCAGAGGCTAAAAGCTATATAGGGTTGACCCAATTGACCTAGTACAGTCAACTAGTGAAAGGGGATCAAGGTGAGGAAAAGAGGGATGGAAAGAGGAAAAAGATTGGAGGAGTGTGAAAGGGAGGAGTAATAGCTTAGGGAATGGTTTTAATATCTTTTTGGATTGGTAATAATGTGATAATAAGGGAAAATAATCCTATGAAGCACCAAAGGTCTACCCACCCCTTTCTCGGTGTACCCTTTAAGGCATTCACTCAAAGACATTAAGCCTTGACATGTTCCTACAAGATGTAAAGTGTTGGTATTTGATAAAAGTTAAAATATAATGTGTATACATATTCCCTACTTGAATCTCATCACATGTCACTAAGGTGAAATAGGGGATGGTGCTTTGAGAAAGAACATAAGAACACATAATGCTGAGGCTAAAAAAAGTTGCAGTATTTTAAAGCAAAAATAATTGAAATTAAATGATAGAAAAGGAAATAACTAAAAAGTAAATGAGATGCATACCTTTAATTACCTTTATCACTAGATGGTTGTCTAATATGTTGTTAGTTTTTATTGTGTAGGGCATAGAGATTGCTTTTGACAAACCCAAGAATATAAAACTAAAGAGAAAAAACAAACAAATAAAAGAAAATCCTAGATAGCTCATGATATGAGGATGGGACGTACTTGGGAAATTTGGCAAGGTAGAGTGACAAGTTCTATGTTATAAAAAATGACCAAGTCAAACAACAAGAGTAAATCAAGAAACCAAAAAGCCAAGGCTACTAAAGGCTAAAAAATTCAAACAAGCTATCCTTAAGTAATAAAGGTAAACTTACCAAGTCAAACTAAGGATACATGTTAGATAGGATGGTAATAAAAAATCAAATGTAAAAGATGAAATAAAATGGTAAAACAACATTGATGAGTGAGTAATAACAATCCTTATCTCACTCAATAATGGAAAAAGGTGCATAAAAGGGAAAACAACATTGATGAGTGAGAAGTAACAAGCTAACCTCACTCAACAATGGAAAAAGGGTACAAACTTAGGTTTCCTTAATATCAGGATAGTACAACAAATGATAAATGGTAAAATGAAAGTAATACAAGTCTAGAAATGTAAAATCATGGTAAAAAAAGAAATAAGTAATCCATAGTTACTCAAACATGTTGTTTTTCTCTAAGGATAGATAAAATTTAAAAAAAAGTAGTGCTAGCATTTTTTTAAGAGATGAAGAAGGAAGTTAAATAAGAGAGAAAATAGATTTGGAATCATAATTTATCTATGAAAGAAAAACTAAGGTAGAAGAACTCTTTATCAAAATAAATACACTCAAATCAGGTTTGTCAAAATAAGAGAACTTTTGACCTTAAGGACTATGAAGAAATTCTCTTAGACATCCAAGTCATAGGTCAAAAAATGAAGTATATAGATCATCCCATGAAGGCTATATACATGAAAGTAAAATAGACCTACCTTACCATAATGTGTTCCCCATTCCCCAGGACCCCTTATAGAGATATCATTTTAATGTGAAGATTGGATACTTTCATGAGAAAGTAGGTAGTACCATAGAGTTTATTGAATTCCCCTATTCTAATCTACTGGCCTACTACACCCTAAAGGACCTTGGCTCTATGTGAGGCTAACTATGGAGTTTGAGCTATGTTTGGAGATAGGATATGTGCTTGTAATCATGTCTTCTGGTGTGAATTGACTTTTGATATTTGTATGTTTCCTTTTAGATATCATTGCCTTTTGATTTAAATGATTTGGATTTTAACTTTCTTTATGAATTTTTCTATTTCTCCTCCATACATATTTAGAAAACCAAACATGGGTGCTAAATATTAATTTCATTTGAATACTTGGGACAAGGTTTCTAAGAGAGAGAACTTCAAAGAGCATGGGGTCTAAGAGTCTTGTAAATCTAGGTGAAATAAAAGTGCTATCTTGAATTCATACTTGTTTTGTCCAATATGGAGTGAATAAAAGGGGAAATCAATAGGAATGACACATAGAACAATTTGAATTACTTCAAATTAAAAAAAAAATGTGACAAAGGGAAAAAGGGATAAAATGATAGTAAAGTGTGATTGATTATCATAAGAATGAGGGAAATGGAGGAAAAAATGTTAACAAAGATTATTTTCAAATTCCATCTATCAAAAGAAGCAAAAATCTAAAGTTTGAGAACAAGGATGTAAAAAGATGAAAATATGGTAGTTTTATAAATAGGGTTGGGTCTTATCCATGATCTTACACTGTAAATTCATAAAAGATAAAACCATGGGGTACCAATAAATAAGTTAAAGATAAAGTGAGGTAAGAAAAAAGATGGTAGTTTTATGAGGATTACCAGGTCCTATCCATGGTCTTATGAAGAAACTCACAAAATAAAATCCCAAGGGGTACCAATAAGTGAATAAAAAATCATAAGGGAGAAAAATAAGTACAAGATGGTTATTTTGTGAGGAATGCCAGGTTCTATCCATGGTCTTAGGAAGTAACTCATAAAAGAAAAACCCAAGGGGTGTCAAAAAGGGAAAATGTAGGAAGATAAGGAAGACTATGGTACATCAAGAAACCAAAAGACCAAAAGGAAAGACTAAAGGAACTTGGTATAGAGGGAAAGACCCATATAATTAACCTAAGAAAAATATTAGATAGATGTAGATAGGAAGCATGAAAAGAAGAAAATGTTCAGGCAAATTACTTTTTGAGGAATTATGCATTGGTGGGTTCGTTAAAAACATGGTCTTCATTAGTTTGAATGTGGTAGTTACTTAGACCAAGAATATATTTGAATACATATGGGCCCCACAATTTTTAGGAATATTTACCTTTTTTTATCATGGGTGTAGTCTAATTTAAGGACAATATCACCAACATAAATGTCCAGACTTTAACATGTTTGTTATACTACCTAAAAATATGAGCCTTATATTGGTAGTTATGTTGTAAGGTGGAAAGATGATGTTCATCAAGTAGATCAAGGGCATGAAGATGATCTTTAAGTAATTATTCATTAGGAATAATACCATAAAGAGATATATAAAGAGAAAGAAGCTCAACTTCTAAAGGAAGAACTAACTATGAACCATAGACCAGAGAGAACGGAGTTGCCCCAGTGGTAGTATGTATGCTAGTTTCATAGGCCTAAAGTGCAAGGTAGAGATGAATATTTAAATTAGTAAAAATTTCATGGAATATCTTTTGGAGAAATTTTTTAGTGGTCCCAGTTTGGCCATTACATTATGGATGATAAGGCGTAGAAAATTTGTGATTGATCTTGAATTTATTGCAAAGTTGTTTAACATGTTTATTTTTAAAATTACCACTATTATCTAAAATTATGGTATGGGGAAAACAAAGTGGAAAATGATTTGATTAGGAATAAATTTAGAAATGGTAGGATCGGTGATGTTAACAAGGGGCATGGATTTTACCCACTTGGTAAAATATTTAGTGGAAGTGATGATAAGAACATGCCCATCTTGGGAGCAAGGTAATTTATCGATGAGATCAAATCCCCATATGGAAAATGGCTAAAGAGATTTGATAGTTTAAATTTTGGATGTAGGTGAATGGATTAGATCAATATGAAGCTAATAAGGATTACAATTTTTAGCATATTCTTGCATCCTTTTCAAGATTAGGCCAAAATTAACCGTTACATAGGCATTTGTGGGTTATAGAGTGTCCGTTACAATGACCACCACAAATGCCTCTACGTGTTTGTTTATAGAAGAGGAGGGACCTCATATTGCATAACACAATGGAATAAGGTACCTTTAACATTTATATAATAAGTGATGTTGTTTCAAAATACATACTTGAAATCTTTTTTA
Source organism: Torreya grandis (assembly GCA_037957365.1). Taxonomy (NCBI): domain Eukaryota; kingdom Viridiplantae; phylum Streptophyta; class Pinopsida; order Cupressales; family Taxaceae; genus Torreya; species Torreya grandis. The sequence continues at coordinate 244,664 of JARHVA010004051.1, read as the reverse complement.
TGAATGTGTGTATTTTCATGAGAGTCTAAATTAGGAGGATAAGTTTGATGTTCCAATAATTGAAGATGTCTTGATACCATGGGCTTTGTCAAATGGTAACAACCTTGATATGATAGATAAGAATATTTAATGGTTGAATAGAGGATGGATATTTTATTATTTATATAAGAAAAGTAGGATTGGAAATGACTTGGTGTGGATGAAAGAGAAATGTTGAAGAACTAAGAGAATCAATAATGGAATTTTGATCTCTAGGAATAGGCTCAATAGTGAAAAAGATGAAATCCTCAGCAAGAGTGGTTACAATTTGATGATATGTGATGAGGTTCTTACTTTTACATTGATAATCACCAATGACTTGATGGAAAATAAGCTGAGTCACATAAAGCAGGAAGGTATTGAATTTCTAAGTCAAGAGCATCTCTCATGACTAAAATGAGAGCTTCGTACTCAGTGATATTGTTGATGACATCAAAGGTGAAGTGAAAAACTAAAGTAATGAAATTGACAAGAGGGATTGTTAGAATGAAACTTGCCCCAGATCCTTGAATGCATTTAACACCATCAAAGTGAAAGGTCCAAGTATCCTCATGTAAGTCAACATTGATTTCAGAAAGCTCCTCAATAACTACTTTTGGTTTAGCAGTACTAGAGGGAGTAGTAGATTCATCAAGATTATTGGCTTCAAGATTGATGATAAATCTATGAAAATAATCTTTGAGACAAATATCTTGATTAATACCTTTGATGTAAAGGATATTGTTATCTAGAAGATCATCTTGAAGAGAAGTGGCTAGTATGGAAGATACAATAAATTGATTAGCTATGCTTTGACCTTTGATATATTTTTGAGTGGTGATGTAGAAATCAAATTCCATAAGGAGGACCATCCATTTAACAATTCTATCTCTAGGAAGAAATGATGAAGGGGGTCAAAAAGAAAAATGACATAAGTATTTTGGTAAAGCATATAGTGGTGAAGTTTATTAGCTACAAAATAGATGGTGAAGTAGTCATGCTCAATTTTGGTATAACATGTTTCATAATAGATTAGGCCTTAGCTAATGTAATAGATAACATACTCTCTTATTGTATCATCTTATTGGGAAAGCATTACCCTAAATGTAATAGGGGTGGAATAAGCATATAGAATCAAAGGTTTATCATTAGAAGGAGAATGAAGTGTGGGTGGATGAAGCAATGACTCTTTCATATTATCAAAGGATTTTTGACATGGATCCATCCATTATAAAGTAGTACCTTTCTTGAAAAGTGAATTGGTGGAGTGAATTTGATATGCCATTTTGGGGATGAATCATCTAATTACCCCAAGTTTTCCTAGATAAGCACTAATGTTAGGAATAAAATGAGGAATGGGTATGTTGATAATAACACTAATTTTGGTAGGGTCAACATTGATTCCATGAAGAGAGACTAAGAATCCTAAAATTTTTATAGATTTGAATCTAAAGACACATTTGAAAAGATTAAGTATAACTTTATATTTAAGGAGATGGTCAAAGATGATAGTAAGATCAAAAAGATGATTCTTATGATGTTTAGATTTAGCAATGAGATCATCCACATAGGTTTAAATAATTTTATGAATGAGATCATGAAAGATGTGAATCATCACTCATTGGTAAGTGGATCTAACATTATTAAGAATGAATGGCATTTTGACATGGAAATAGGTGCCCCATTTTATGGTGAAATTTGTCTTATGTTGGTCCTTGGGGGAAATATGAATCTGATTGTATCCCAAGAAGCCATCCATAAGAGATAACATTTTTTAACTAGTAGTGGAATCAACAATGGCATCTATTGAAGGTAAAGGGAAGTTGTCCTTTTGACAAGCAATATTCAGATTTAAAAAATAAATAAAAATGTGAATGACCATAGTGAATTTCTTTTGAATGGGAACAATGTTGAAAACCCATTCAGAATAATACATTAGTTTGATAAATTTAGTATAAAGTAATTTGATGATTACTTTATAACCTAAAGTGGAAACTTCAAGTGGAAATATTATTTGTTTTTGATGCATAGGCTTGGCATCAGGATATGTAATGATGTTATTCACCTAAATGTTAGGGTCAATAATAGGCATGTCCTTGTAGGACCAAGCAAAAGCCTCATGATATTTGTCAAAGAATAAGCTAAAATTATAATATTCAATAGGTGAGAGTTCATGAAAGATAGTAATTGGTTGAGGATTGGATGGAGTAACATATTTAATGAAAGTGGTTTATTTAATAAGCATGTCATTCTTGAAAGTGGTACGATGCATTGGGTAAGTCAAAAATTGGATTTGCTTAAGGGTTAATACTAGCAATGAAATTGTTGAATTAAAGAGTTAGTCTTAAAATTTCCAAGTTTATGACGCTGCTGAGGAAGTTGAGGTTCTTAGGCATAAAGTAACTCAAGGATAGCTTCATCACTAGGTAAGGTAAGAAGAGGACCACAATACTTGACATCTACTTCAATATCTAGACTTTGTTTGCCATGGTGATCATACTCAAAATGTATCTGATGAACATTGGTTGCCTAGGCATCTAGTGTAATTTCAGGAGTAAAAGAAGTAGATGGATCAAGAGGATTTGGAATATTAGTGGTTTTAATGAAAGGAGAAATATTAGAGGTAATGATTGGATTGATAAGTGGTAAAAGAGATGTAGGAATTTTTGGAGGTTTGTAATGTATGATTTCTTCTACCACCCAAGGACTGTCGATAAGAGGAGGATTAGAAGGTGGCACATAACCATAAGGATCTAAGGTATGATCCAAAAAAATGGTTTGAACATCTCAATTAAAATCATGAATTTTGGATAAGGTTTTCTTATAATGTTGGACATCCATGTCTCTAGATTGAGCTTGGCCCATTATATAGTTATCATCATATGTTGGAGAAATTGTACATGCTTGAGAATTAGGGGGAGTTTTAGAGGGTGAAATATTGATATTATTAAATATATGAGGAGAAATGATTAGAGGATCTTGAAATAATTTTTCCACTCTAAAATAATTATAATTAAAGGCATCTTCAAGTAAAGAAGGCTCCTGAACATTAGATGGAGGGGAAAAATTGGTAATCTTATCAATAAGAAGAATAATACGATCCTTGTGTAATAGAGAAGGAAGAAGCCATTGAAAAATTTAGGGAGGTAACTTGGTAGTATTGTAAGTATGTTTCAAATCATTAGGTTCATCTTCATCAGAATCTATAAGAGTAACTTGTAAATCAGGATTCATGTTGATGAACTTGGGGTAAAGGAACACTATTGATCTTAGCAATGGTAGGAATATGATATTGTGATTTAGGATTAGGAAGTTAAATGCTCCACGGATTGGGATCAACTTCATGCTTATACCATTTTCCATTATGTAAGAATCTAATACATTGAATACCAAAAGAAGCAATGGCACTCATTCGATGAGTCCATGGATGACAAAGGAGTATGTTTTAAGATAGGGATAAGTTAAGGATAATAATCTTGGTTTGAATAGTCTTAGGTATAATGGTTAATGAAATCCAAATGCAACCAAGTGGATTTTGATTTTTCTTATCCAAACCATGACAAACAAGACACGTTTGCTTGAGATGATCCTTGTTATAACTAAGTTGTTAGATGAGCCATAAAGATGATACATTAATACCAAAACCTTCATTAACTAGAAATTTATGGATAAGAATGGTATTAATGGATAATTTGATAAAAAGTGGCTGATCATCAACATGAAAGATAATTTAATCATTGATCATATCCTCTTCAAAGAATTCAATAGAGGGCTTGGAAGGACACATAATTTCAATGGTATTTACATTGGTGGGTTGAGATTCAATAAAAGGTGGTTATTCATCTAAGGAAGATAAATCATTAATTTATTATATTTTTTGCATAAGGAAGTTACGATGATAGGGTGAAGTGCAAACCAATTCCATAAGTGGAATATTACAAGGTATAGACTTGAGTTCTTTAAGAAAGTTCCAATGAGGCTTGGAAGAACCAACACAAGGTTTAGAAGGTAAATTAGACTTTGGATGAATAGATGTAATTAGATGATCGGAAGGAGGAGATGGTTCCTTTTGAGCTTCTAAAGCAGCATTAGTAGTGGTAGTATCTTTAATAAGTTATTATTCTAAAGAAGACTTCTTAGTCTTGGTAATAGGATCTTTGTGAGCTAGTTTATGATGGTAATTGACCTTATTGGTGTTGACATATTGAGAATTATTAAAATATTGATCATAATCGACATCAATGGCATAAACATATTTGGTATTTGGTTGATTATTTGAATAATATTTTTGGTTATTTGAAATAAAATTTGTATAATTTTGTCATTTTTGAAATGCAGTAGTGTATTCTTGATGATGAAGATTGATCATAGCTTCATGATTGAATGAATCACCAAGCATATAGGAGACAAAATATTTAGTGATCCCTCTACAAGATTCATGAGAATATCCAATGTCAACATAGAACCAACAAAATAAATTGGGTTCATACCATTTAGGAGGAACATTGGGATAGATGAGAGGTTTTGAGGGCGATAAAAATTGTTTCATTTGTTGAACTGAAATAGGTGTATGAGAAGGTGAAGGAACATTATTTTTGGCAACTCATAATTTAGTTTGTAGATCACTACTAGTGATATAATTATATGTTTGGAAATATACTTTAATAAGTTTAGGATTAGATTTGAATTGATTCATAAGAAAGTCTTGAAGTTTATCTTGATCAAGAGCTTCATTAAGTGTTTGGGGAGTAAAGGTTCAAACCTATATTGGAGAGTGGGAGTCAAAGCAGTAATAAATAGTTTGAATAAGTTATCATTAGTCATGTTATAGTTGGATTTTTAAGCTAAATATTTCCATCTTTTTATAAAGTCATGAACTAATTCGTTGGAAGATTGCTTAGCATTGATGAAGTGGCTAAGACAATTTTCGATAAGATCATTGCTCTTTAACCAAAGGATCAACCAAATCTTCAAGTTGCCAAATAGAATGTTGTGGGAGTTAATTATATAATTATTATACATATTTATTGAAGGTTTTCACTAATATTTTATTTGTGGTGAAGGTATTAACTTGAATCCACTCTTTGTAAAGGTTGCCAAAGGTATTAAGAAATGAGGCAGGGTCTTTAGTCCCATCATACTTGATAGTTGGAGATATGTTACCAATATCAATGGATACAATGAAGGGGGATAAAATATCATTATGAATGGTTTGAAGCATCTTGTTATTCATTATGGGTTGAGGAATAACATTACCCGAGGCATCCCAAAGAGGTGGAGGAATGTTATTAGGATTAGCTTGAGGATACATAGCTGGAGGTTGATTAGCCACATTGATTAAATGCTTTTGAAGTTGCATCATTTGGTTGGTGTTAGAATTTTGCATTGTGTTCATTTTTTGGATAAATTAGGCTAAAAATTGAGTTATATCAGGAGGTGAATTAGTGTTGGTAGGAGCGTTCCCCAAATTATTATTAGGGGGAGGATTACTAGAAGAAGGATTATTAGTGGGATTGTTAAGTAGGTTTGTATCAGTTACTACCACATTAGTTTGAAAATTTTTTAGATGAGAAGTTTATTGATAAGTAAGGAAAGGATTAGATCCATTGAATTTATATTGAGGTGTTATTTATACCATATTATAGTTCATGGATAAAGGAGGAGAAGAGGTGCCCCAATAGTGATGATGCTCTTGGGATGAAAAGAGAGGAATAAATGAACATCCCATATAGTATCTAAATGGATTTAAATTATCCATGAATATTATGATAGGAGACTTCATTATGACTAAAGAGAGATGAATAAAGTGCAAATAAGGAGAAATAAATAACTAGATTGATAAATAGAGAAGGTAGGAAGTAGTATAGGGTCGACTGGGTTGACCTAGCATAAAAAATAGGCCCTAAAAATAGTACAAGGTTGATAGGGTCAATCTAACATACTGAACAAAAGCTATAAGAAGGTACATGGTCGATTGGGTCAACCTAGTATAACAAGTAGGTAAAATTAAGAAGCTTATAGTATATTGTGAATTAAAACAAGATACTTTTTGCAATTAATTTAGAAAATAAATAATATAAAAGAAAAAAATAGTCAATTAGATTAATGTTGGCCAATATGATTAAAGCACACAACATAAAACCTTACACCAACGTTGTCTAATGCAAGTTTTTTCAATACAAAATATAATTAATCAAATAATAAGAAATAAAATTAGAATGTAAAGATATAACTAACTAGTCAACATGAATGTTTATTAGATTATTAAGATATGTTTTTAAATATGATGGGAAGTTGGCTGTAAGCAAGGAACTAGAAGGGAAATCTAAAGATAGTTCAGGTAGTTTGGGATGAAAGGGATCTATAGTGGTAATGATATAATATTGGTATTGGGGCCTACCCCCTCACTTCACATACCATAGTGATAAGGGTGTCAGGTACTTAGATAGAATATACCATTAACCAAACTTTATACTTGACCAAAGTATTAAGTTGGCTTCCCCCTTGGTGATGAAATACAAGTAGGTTGGCCTTGGGTAGACAAATATTAAAATGCTTGTTAAATATTTTGTGATTTGGTCATGTGTGCATAAAATACAAAATACTGAAACTAAACGGTAAATTGAAAACCACCTAATTATACTGTGTTCTATTCTAACCATGCAAGCAACAAGAAATGAAAGTGTGAGCTAATTACTAGCATATAAGGGTTAATCCCAACTTTGAAACATGGTACATTATTGATAAATTTAATATTGTTTGCATAAAATATATAATAGGGTCAATAGGGTTAATCTTATACTGTAGAAGTAAGGTCTAAAAATGAATAGGGTCAACAGAGTTGACCTAATTATCTAGATAGTACATAGAACACATAATTGGGTTGGTAGGGTCAATCTAGTTGAATGTATAGGGGTAGTTTTAAAGAATACAAACCCTAAAAGGAAATAATTTAAACAAAGATATATAGAGATAGAAAGGAAACTTGGTGGATCAAAGATGTAGAGAATGAAGATTGATGTTCAAAAACCTTGATATGTGCTTACACTTTTTGCTAACTGGGTCGACTAGGTTGATCAAGCTTTGCAAAAACTTTTTGTTGAGTGCCTAAAAATGTATAGGGTCAATAGGGTTGACTTAGTAGTTTAGACTAGATATTTTAAAGTTTGAAAATTTGTACTGGGTTGACATGGTCGATCCAGCAGCCTGTACCTAAAATCTTGTGCATAAAATTAGATACTGGGTTAATAGAGTTGATTCAATATGATAAATATATGACAAAAATAATGATAAAAGAATAAAATAAGGTAAATAAGTCTTGTAAGGGTTAGTTCATATTGGGTTCCCTAGAATTTATGCTATAAAAAATGCATCATGTCTATAAATCAATCTTGGCTCAGAAAAGATAGAGCATACTTACACTTATACTTGGGAATACATTTGTTAAGTAGGAGCATGACCAATATGGGGATCTTCTAGATCTGATTAGGGGATCACTTGTCACAATACACCATGCTAGGAAGGGTTTCAAATCCTATAGTCTAACACATCATGCAACAACCCTAAAAGAGTCCTAGGTTTAATGTTCTCTATTCAAATAACAAGAAAGTAAATCTAATCTAGTGCATAACAAACATTGCGGCATAACATAATGGGTTAGTAAATAATCAAAACATGCATAGGAAAATATCAATTAAGTTAAGTATGAGTAAGACCCTAATACATGGAATATGAAGAGTAATATTATTCGAGCGAATACTTATGCTACTTTAATCTACTAAAGAGAGGAAAACAAATTTAGAACATACTTAACTAAATGTGAACCCATAGAGACTCAATATCTCCCTTGGATAAAGGAGCCTCCCAAGAGGTTGTTGTGGTTTGTAAGGATAAATAAGAAAGGCCAAAACATCTAAGAATTATCCACAAGACTAGATTCTCTAAGTAGAATCCCTAAGCTAATACTCCTCAAGTATAATGGTGGAAGAGTAGATTATAAATAAGTACGAGTGAATAATAAATCTTGATTGCATATTTAAATAATGATGAAATGATCTTGTATTTATAGGTGGATCTCACCCTAAATCCTTTTGAATATGTCAGCTTTACAAGGTTTACCTAGTCAATGCTGTATGTTTTCAGAAGAAATCACTGGGTCCCAAGCTAGGTTAACTAAAGGACTAACAAAACTCCAAGTGAAAATTATCTTGAAATAGTACAAGGTTGACCCAGTCAACCCTATACAATAATCAAATGTTGAAAACTATATAGGATCAACCCACTCGACCTATTATAGTCAACTGGTGAAAGGGGATCAAGGTGAGGAAAAGAGGGATGGAAAGAGGAAAAATATTAGCTGAGTGTGCAAGGGAAGAGTAATATCTTAGGGAATTATTTTAAGATATATTTGGATTGGTAATAATATGGCAATAAGGGACAAAAATCCTATAAATCACCCAAGGTTTTCCCATGCCTTTCTTGATGCACCCCTTAAGACATGTACTTAGAGAGGTTGAGACTCAATGGGTTTTTGCAAGATGTAAAGCATTAGTATTTGATAAAAGTTGAAAATATTATATTTATACAAAGGATTTAACACATATGTGATGTGTTCATGTGTTTCATGCTTATGTGTATAGGTGTTTTTACGTGCTAGATCTATATACTTTATTGAATGGTTCATGATTAATTAAGTAAAATTGATAAAAAAGTTTTTTATATACTGATTCATTCCCCTCTCAATCAATTTGATTAAAAAACTATTTGTTTAGAAGGATATAAAATAGGTATGGATCTCAAAATGATAGTGGAGGATGTTTACCAGGGTTTAATATTTTTGTATAGTACATGATACCTAGTTCATCAGAATGATATGGATTAAAATAAGAGATACACATTAAATATTAATGAGATGGTGAATGTGAGTCTTTCACATCATGGAGTTATAGAACTTAAGGGTATAACATTGATTGATATTTTTCAAATGGTACAAGATTGAGATGCCATAAATATTTAGTTTTAGTATCTAAATCCCCCCACCCATCATTTAATCAAGTAATTCATAAGGATGAAGTTATTAGTTTAAAGGAAATACACACCTTGCCTTTATTTTATCCCACCTTGAGTGATTTTATAGTGTATGTAATGTATCCAAGATCATGTTATAGTGTAAATCAGTGCATATAATCTGAAATTTGAATTAATTGAAATTCTTGAAAATAAAGAGAGTAAGGAAGGAGTACACTTTTATGTCAATGAAACCATGTTGCCTCTTGATGCTTTGAATTTGTAAATATTCTTCCTTAAGAATCATTGGAGATGGATAAGCCTTAGACATAAACCTTAGAGATATGAAGAGAGATATTAGAAGGTATTATGCCCCCAATCTAGTGTAAGGATGAATTATGACACAACCATTGGAATCATTATATCTCAATTGTACAACTAAAGTGTGAATATATATAATATAGTGAGGGTGAGTGATTTAATCAACTCATCCTATAAATATAGAGAGATTATATGATTTAATCACTCCAATATATAAATTTTATGGTTTTAATGATTTAATAACTTTAACCTATAAAATGAAAACATTGTTATAACAAAAAGGATCAATAATAGTATATCCTAGTGTAATTAGTGCATCTTGGTGAGTAGTATACTTTGTAAAAATTGAATTTTTTGATGTAATATTATGGTATATGAACTTATGATATATATAATATGGATTATATGTGACATAAATATCAAACACTTTATTTCAAACATATGCAAAACTGGTGCAATGTATAGGATTTTGACCCAAATGTATATATGAATTATGAAATTAAACTAGATATTTTGCATGTGTGTATTTAATGTTCTTATGACATCCCACACTAAAATATAGAGATAATAAATAAGTTTATGAGTCTGGAATTCATGTTTTTATGACATTTCCCAACTATAATCTATAAACTCTAAAGGTATATAAGTGTGGAGGTCATGTTATCATGACATTCCCTCACTACAATCAAGAAAACTATGAAAATGTGTAGGTCATGCCTTCTTTGACATGAATCCACTAAAATTATCTCCATTTTTAGGTGATGGAAATATATATTGGTCAGTACCTCAAAATTATAAGGTATTTGTATAATATGTGTATGAATCATGTAGCATGTAGGGATAGTATGTCAAAGTAGATATATAAATTAGGATCACAGTATGTGATCATATCAACTCTTAATATGCATTATATAGATCATGGAAATGTCTAGAGTAAAAATACAAGATTAGAATGTAATAAATCACACACATAAGAGCACTCAATGTAATGCAAAGGAATGATCCAAGGAGATCTCATAGAAGGGGTATGTTCAAATGTCACACAATTGAAAGGAATCACATATTCAAATTTCCAATCAATATATAATGACATATTCAAATGTGAAAACATATAATGGCATAGGGTAAACAATAAAGGAAAATATCAAAATGTTCCACAAGTTACAATATATCAATAAATGTATGACAGTAAAGGAAGTGACAATGTGAATGAGTGAAGTGTAGGCAACCAACATAAGCATATTATACTAGTCCATGTGTATATGTGTTAACAAAAATATTATGTAGTATAGCATATAAAATACACTTTTAATGATATGAGCATGTATATAGAATGTGTAATCAATTTAATCTCTAACATGATAATGTATAAATGATTATAAAAGATATGTAACATGTATCAATCATGATCAAAGAAGAAGATACCCCCAACATACTATATGACGTGAGTATAAGAAAGGTCCAACAAATGAAAGGGAATATATCACGTGCCTAGATATGTCTATATCACACTAAAATATGCTTGAAACATATATGTATATAAGGATGAAGAGATATGTTATCTACTAACATAAAAAAAACAACATAGATTCCAAGGAGCTAGTAAAATCTAGAATGTTGAATATTTTTGTATTTTTAATTTATTTGAATGTTTTTATTTTTAATCTTTTGGATGTCCTCAACCTTAGGATGGATAATTTTAATTTTATATGTCATGATTGGATTGGTGAAAATGGTGCATGTGATTCTCTTCTTATTGATTTACATGTGAAGTATACGAATAAATGCCATCATCTGGTATATGGGTCAATTTACCATCATGGGAAAATGAGTCAGCTTGATGATTTTGGTAAATTTTTGGCTTTCATTTAGTATAACCAAAGATTTCCCAATGTAATGTTTTTGGAATATCCCAAAACATTGTTTGAATCAGTTCAGAGCCACAAGTATTTGGTATTATGATGTTTCTTAAGGAGTCTTTCCATCTCCTTTATTTTATAAGTCCTTTAAATAAAGCCAAGTTGTTGCAAAAATTTTACATTACCATTTTTTTTGTGTAGGGTCAAAATGGTTATTAAAAAAAAAAGCACCACCCATGTATAATGTGAAAGTTAAATCTTGTTGGCGTGGATGCATTTTTTATTTTTTCAACTTGAGGTGTTTGTTTTGTATGCGTATCTGGGATTGGTCACATATTAATTAATGTTTGTAAAGATATCATATGAATGTGAGGAATGCCACACATTTTCTCATAGTATTCATTTGGTAATTCATCTTCCTCATTTATATGTGGAATAAAACTTTTATATTTGGAAGGATAGATGTTAAGTTTGTTTTAATACTTGAGAATGATTGAAGCATATGTATGAACATCTAAGTATAAATAAGTAAATGATTCATATTGTTTATGTATCACTCTTTCCACTAATGGTTAAATAATACCTATAATAAATATGAATTATAATTCCAAATTTGAGGGTATAAATACTAAGGCATATGATGTACTTTTAAATTGAATAACAAAGTCTTGAAGGGATTCATTATCATGTTATTTTAAATTGTGAAAATGTTCTAATTAAAGTCTAGGAACCTTTTGTACATTAAAATATATAAAGAATACATTTTAGAATTATGAAAAATTGGTTAAGTAACCCTTTGGCAAACCATAGAACTAATTGTAAGCTTCATCAGTAACATTCATATGAAAGGATTTTAGAAATTATTTATTATCTTTATCCCATTGACCAAAATAATGTACATATTTAATCATGTGATCAAATGGACCTTTGTGATGATAAATAAGAAGTAAATATGGAAGTTAAAAACCTTTAAAATGAGGATATTCAAGTATACATTATGTAATTAGTTGATTATTGAATGAGGTAATATTGGCATTATCATTATGTTAAGCATTTTTCATATGAAGTTTATATACTTGTATTTAATATCTATCCAATAGTACTCATCATAGACATGAGATAATCATTAAGAATGGTGGTGTTTGGAAAAGGTGTGATCATGGGTTCTAATTAACCACCTCTCTTGAGTTTAGGTATATTGGTATTATCCTCCTCATGAATAATAAATGAAAGTTCATAATCCCTAAATTTTGGATACTATGGTAATGGTATTGGATATTTGAATTTTGGAACTTTTGATATTTGCATATGACTTGAAGGTTAATTTTCATTTGATAATGATATAAAAATTGGAAACTTAGATAATTTGGGTAAAGGTACATAATTTAGTACGTGAATAACTTTTGTCACTTATGTTTTATAATGCACCTTTTTTATTTGTGCCTTGATTGGGTTATATAAAGATTTCATGATATATTTATTCACTCTTTAAAAATTTTCAATAACAAATGAAGGAATGAGTGATTCATCACCCTTGATAAGGGGGATACTATTTGGAAATGTTGTAGTGGTGGAGTTTGAATCAATATATTTTAAGGAACATTCCATTTTTTATTAATTTATAAAGCATCTATGATGTCATTATGCATTTGGTGAATTTTTTCATGATCAAATAATGGAATATTTTTCTCATATAAATCAAATTGGGATGTAGAAGATAAAAGAAAAGTTTTACTATCTTATTTATTGTTTCTTATCTAATGTATTGAGATGGTAATGGCATGAAATTAGTTATAGGGAGGGTAGATACTACCATCTAAAGAGTTTAAAGAAGGTCTTACAAAATTTGGAAGATAGGTTTAGTCTATTTTCACTGCTTTAATAGAAAGTGGAATAGTTTTAGCATCATAAGCATCAAAATAATCTATATTTTCCATGATGAGTGATAAAAAAATATTAGGTAAAAATTATTAATTATATGAAGTTTATGCCACAAAAGAGCTCATAGATTAGGTTCACCAAATATTCAACCCTAAAATTTAGATGTGTGGAGTACCTAGTTTTAATAGATATAAAAATAGTTCTAACATAAGGGTGATAAACTAATCTATAATAGGCCAATTAATAGAAAACTTAGAGAAATAATATTCTAATTTTATAAAAATGAGATTGTTAAAAATAAAAAAGTGCATCTCTTAAACGATATTGAAAAAAATAATAAATAATAGTACTTATCTAGTACTCTATAAGATAAAATATAATATAGGAATAGGTGTACAATATGTAGGATCAATGTTCTAGATTAGTCTTTAGATTTTTAAAATTGTACTCTTGTGGTTATCAACACTACTATTAGATCTAGATATTATCATCAATGGTAGTGTCTAATTGTGATGTAAGTGTCCAGTATCAAATAAAGATTGGATATGTATTTACCAACATTAAAATTATAGGTTTTCTATTGCCTTTTTTTTTGATTTATTCAGAGTTAGGATATATGTTTTCATTCTTTGTTGATTGATAAAAAACCCTAAATCTTCACCCTTATTCACCCTTAGAATGAGTTTTTTGAAAAATGGGTTAGTGGGATCATGGTGTTGAGCTCCCCCAAAGATGCCATTTTTAAAGGGGTGATACCTCCATATCTAATACTCAAAGGAGGGCCTCATATTTATGTAGTTATCCCCTATTTGTGGGAAATTATGTGCACAAAGGTGCAATATAATATGAATATGCATGCAATGATCTAACTTTTAATTTGACAAATATCACTGATGAGATACTATTTTAATTATTTAGATAGGTGGTATGACTACTCTTATACTGATATATAAATATGAATGAATAAGGAATAATAAAGTGCTAGTAAAATCTATTAATTTATATTTAGTAGGTGTTTTCTTGGTATTTGATAGATGAGGAATGAGAAGGTTCAAACTTGTATTATACCATACCTTATGAAAATATCTCACAATAAGGTTCAATAAGATAATTATACAACCCATAGGTTTCAATAATTTTGTAATTTAGTTGGATTTTACCATTAGACACTAGATAAGGATTTGGATACTACCTATAAACACCTAAATTTCATTTAGTGTTGAAATGCACCTAATATATTTAATAATTTTTATTAAAATTAATGAATAAATATTTCCTCCTAAAATCAAATAATTAATTAATTCAACATATTGAGTAAGTTAATTATGCACCTTTAAATCTAGATTTTCCACCTATTCAAACCTCTCCCACCTTTTTTCCCCTCATCCCAACCAAATCCACAAAGTTCTCCACCTCTTATGACTCCTCCACTAAGCTTTCAAGAAAATTGATTAAGTCTTATTAAGTTAGCTAACTAACTCCACTCTTTTCTTAACTAGATTGAAAAAGTCTCCATCCTTATGGATGAGGACTCATACTCAACCATTGATCATTTGGAGCATTGAAAAAGTTTGAATAATCCTCCACCATTGGATCTTTTTTCAAACTTCTATAAATAGGTTTCAAATCACCATTTTTGATCATCCTTTGTAATCATAAATCTTAAACTCACAATCAAGAAATATAGAGATATTAAACATAAGTGAATTAGAGTGAATAAAAGTCATCCTTTTGCACCAAAATGCTTCTCATTCTCTCTTTACATTGGAGGAGTGAGAACCACATACTTGACAAAGCAAATCAGATATACATCACAATGGAGAAATCTTGTAATTAAAATGTGAGGTTTTGATTGTTGTTTTATTTATTTGTTGATCTATCTTAGTTGAATTTAGGCTTATATTAGGATTAGTTTATTTTATTTGCATATCTAAATTTAGTTCATACATTTCTAGCACACCTAATGGGACTTACCCATGTCTTTTTTAATCTTCTCATCATCTTCTTTTGCACTTAGAGTTTCTCTTTTGGTTTTTGTTTTTTATGCTTGAATTTTTCATTTAATCTTATTTATTTTAGTTCTAGTATAGACTATAGGTTATTGTTACTAGTTTTCTCTTCAACTATGTATGTTTTCCTATGTAATAATGAATTTGGAGGCTATAGCAATAAAATTGTGGGATGTAATAGTGAAATTGTAATTTTATCTTGAATTTCATATATTTTATATTCTATTTTTAGGTTAATGACATTTTCATTGGAAATATTGTTTTTTCAATAAATAATGAAATCATCCTGATCTGCCATGAAATCATTTCACCACATAGCAAAATCATAATTTCCTGCAGCAAAATCACTTCTATGTAGAGATTTCATCATATCTCGCAGTGAATTTGATCCTGTTAACAATGAATTCATTACATCAAAATCATTTAGTAAGGATAGGTTTTTCTATATTCTAATTTTTTATTCTCTATGTTTTTCCTACATTATCATTTTTTCAATTTTGCTTTTCTAACTTGACTGTGTAACAACATTTTCATAATAGAGACTTGTTTTTTGGTTGTTTTTCATGGTTTTTTACTTGTTCATTGTAGATTATCTCATTTTATTTCCAAATCAAACATTATAACACCTTGTTTTTAAGATTCTTACTAAAGAGGATCAACAAAAAATCAATATAAAAGCCAATTTTTTCTTATCGTTAACATTATTATTTTTATTTTTCAAAATTCCTAATAATTACATCAATTTTATATTAGTATATTTATTTGTGGTTGTGAAACTTGCATATTCTCTTTCCTTTGCATTACATTGGTAACAATACCTAGAAATCTAAAATGTTTTCATAATTTATCTGTTACTGAAGTAGTATCCATATACGCTCTTTCTTCAGCATTACATCAGTGATAAAACTTAGAAATTAGAAATAGGTATCTAATTTTATTTTTATTTTCTTGGGGGATCTATTGACTATGATTTCAACACCATGTAGTAGGCCAGACCCCATTTACTGGTGGAGTATATAAATTAAGACCCAAGTATTTCAATTACCTAAGTGATTGTGTGTTTTAAGTATACCATGACATGAGGGGATTTCATGCTCCAATACCTAGGGTTTCAACAACTGATTCAAGATCTAATATTAATGATTATCAACACACTTCAATCCCTAAAGTTGTGTTATTAACTTTGGGAAAATATTTAATAGTGTGCATCTAGTCTATCAATTTCTTCCATGGTTTTATCCCCCCTAGATAAGCTTGTATAAACCTTAAGCCTAGGATAACCTTTTTGTCATTCAACTTTGATGCATCGGATAACAATTAACATTGAGAGGTAACTTTACATAGACCTTCAAAAATAAACTTAGTAGGCCATGGGAACAACATGATCCTCCATGGTTAGCTCCTTGAAACATTAGGCTACATATAAGAGCATGGATGAGTGGGTGACAATGGAAAGCCCAAAAATTGTTCACAACCTTTCTACCTAGTTTTCACCCTTTTTTATGTAATTACTTATTTGATTAGAATAAAATATTTTTGGTTATTATTTATTTCTTCACCCTTGGCATGTGTCTTATTTTTTGAAATTATTTAATTATACTTCTAGTTATTTTTAGGTTATTATCAATATTTGTCACCCATTATAAAAATAATGGCCTCTGGGAACCACAGCACAACCATTTTCATCCCAAATCACAATCCCAATATTCCATACTATAAACCATAATTAAATTCACCTAACTTTGATTCAAATTCACCTTTTAATCAAATCAACCATCAAGTTGATCTAAATTTGAGTTTGAATATGTATTCAAACTTGAACCTTAATCAATTGAGTCAAAACATGGATAGTTATTTGAATTCCCCAAACAACCAATTTAATTCACATCAACAATCAATCTCCTATTCATATTAACCAATCGAACAATATCATAAATTTAATATAGGAGTAGATTCAAATCAATTTCCTAGATACAAAAACCAAAATTTTCTAAATTTTTATCCTAGTCTAACATTATCCCCCCATCAAATGTCACTTAACACAAATCAAACTATGTACATAGATCCATATGGTTCTAATCATAATGTTACCATAAGTCAAACTTTTAGCCCACCTTCACTACAATTTTTCCATACTCATATATATCAAAATACATTCACTAGTCAAGCGCCAATTCAATCAAGTCCAAATATGTTTCATCTCAATTCACCTTCCAATTTCTATGCCCATCAAAATCAATATTTCTATAATAATAAAAAATTAATAATTTGATTTTGCATCTAATTTACCCAAAAATTCAAGTCCACATTTCTTCACCAACAACCATATGTTCACAAACACAACAAATAAATTCTTCCAAAATCAAGCCACTACTTACACCCCATTTGTTACTAATGAGTATCAAAACATTCCACAAAAATATCCTTCTATCACTAGTAACCCTTCATTCCAATCAAACCTCCCATCTAGTGACTACAATTATAATATCCCCCATCTCACTAGCCAAGATATGATAGATGTTGAATACATCAGATGTAACCCACATATATTCATGTTTGAAAGGCCAAATTTACAAATATGTCAAGATGTCCCTTCAGAGACAAATCACACCATTTCATATCCAAATCAAAATGGTGACCTTTCATCCATTATCCATTAAATAAAAATTTATGGTAAAATACTTGTTTTGATCAACATCCAATATTTACTCAAATGCCATCTAATCCACCTCTCTAAATATCATATGATTTTAAACCAACACCAAAAATTTCATAATTCCAAAAATCTCTTAATCCAAAGTCAGACATTTCTAAAAGAGAAGTAAAAAAAGATACAATACTAAAGCACTTCAACAAGCTCTTCTAATGGCTGAATCTAAACCAAGGGCAAATATATTGTCCAAATCCAATATCCACTTTCTTTTAAGATTAAGAGAAAGTTCAATGTCCACTTTAGTCCCAACTATAGTTTTAGTAGTAGACAAAAATGCAAATGATAGTGATAATGTTATATGTAAGGAAGAATCCTCATCCATCATTACTACAAAATATATTAGCAACATCAAAGCAATCTATTCTATCACCATCAACACCATTCTTCCTTTTCATATTAACATTATGTTACCTAAACATGTCAACTATAATCCATAACAAAGGACCCCATTGGACTTATCTCATGACAACTTATCAATTATCACATCCATAAACATCCATGAGAGAATTTGATTTAGAGGACATTAATTCATCAACCATTACTTAAAGCTCCAAAAGACAATCAAAGAACACTCATGGATGAACAAATCAGTTCTTTGTTGCTTGAGGATAATCATACCAAAAACATTACATATATCAAGTCAATTAGGAAATATACCACATGGAATGATCTCTTAGTCATATTACAAGAAAGAATCTTAACTCCCATGTTACATACCTATTATGCCACACTAGTGGAATGGTATTACAATGAGTTGGATCATTACTTTGAGCTTAATTTAGAGGCACATCATAGTTGGTTTGAATATTCTAGATTTGCTAGGGAATTGATAATATTCAACACAAATCTATTCTATTTTGACTTCTATAGTATTTGGTGGTTAATTAAAAATGGTTAGGTGAGGGATATCAACTTTTATACATACAAAAAACTTATTAGTCCCTGGTGATTAATACTATTTAACAACATAGTTTGTAGTCTTTATCGAGAAAGGCATCTAGATTCCATGATGGTTAGACAAACTATTAGAAGGTTTCTATAGTTTAGTTTCACTAGTAAACACATTAATGTAGGTCTCTTTGACAATTGTATTTTACCATGGAAAATTAAAGTTACTATTGAACTTTTTCAAAGAAAATTGTATCTGGACATATTCATTCAACAAGGATTCCCTAATCGAGGAAGAGTTTTTGGGTTGTTTGCTATTAGCACTTGGTGGGCCCAACAATCTCATCCTAGTCACATTATATTTAGAGTCAATAATAGGACTAAAATAGAAATTGATGAGTAAATCTAGTCAGAGCAACAACGACTATCTAGAATATGCATGGGGTAAAAATTTAGAGAATTAGGAACATTATGCATCTTATAACCTTTCATTAGGTAAAAAGATAAAAAAATTCATAAAGACATAAAAAAAAAAGATAAAAAAAGATAGTGCTTTTTTTTTATCAATCCCTTGACACTTGGGGGCATCTTGTTTTAACCTATTTTATCTTCATATTATTGCATTCCATTGTTATGTCAGTTTCGTCTTGTATATAAAGTGTTATGTTAGTGATTGTTTAATTGTTAGTTCAAGTAACACAGATGTGTCAAATTGTAGCTTATCCATATTACCATATCACTAATTATCTCATAAAAGATATTTTTTTCAAAGTTTCTATTACATTGGTTCATGTTTTAAAGCTTATGAGTAGAGTAAATATTTTTTATCTTTGCTAAAACTTACAACATACCAACCCACAATTTTGTTTATAAGCTCACCTATGATAGAGTCCCCTTTTACAAAGTTCTCTTTTGAATAAGAAAACATTAAAACATGCTACAATAAGAAATTAATCTTTTTTGTTGCCT